>JALLPF010001152.1:0-12410 GCA_036939455.1 Cyclotella distinguenda | reverse complement strand
TCACATTTGTACCGGTCGGGTACGAATATGAATATAACGCCACAAGGATCGGCCTGAACTGTCCGAACAGATGGCTCAGAAGGTAACCTATTTAGCCACTTGGAGCTCGGTATCTTTTAATACCGCAGAGAAATCCATATCTTATGACGACTGTGATGTCGTCGACTGATGAAGTCCGCTGTCGTACGAACCCAACGCTTTCCCGCGCAGCCGTGTCGAAGCAACAACTGCCCCTTGCTATCTTACGTATTCTAGAGTAAGTATATTTATATTATTATGACGAGAAAAAAATGCTTGTGTAAAAGTGAATATTCCTCATAATATAAGTATGGTACAAAAGTACTTATAATAAAGTCGTAATTCAAGAGCTGTGGAATAGCAACAAAACCGAAAGCAATAATGGCACCTGAACCGTCTCGCCAAATGGACCCTCTTCAGGCCACTAGCAAGGTAGCCAAGGCAATCCTCAACGCCCCGACAGGAAACGGTCGTCTGATCGCCACCATTCTGTCCGCCTACGACCTGCCTCAGCCCGGCGACGTGCCTACTTCCGTCTCGCTCTCGTACAACCAGCCGGCTCACACGGTTCGAACCGTGCGTACTGGTCCTCCCGCCGCCAAGCACAGAGATCACGCCAACTCTTTCAAATTCGGATCTGCCGTCGAATCCAACGGCAATGGAGAATCTACGGGTCCCAACCAGCTCGTTGTCGAGGCTCCCCTCTCCGTCCTTTTCGAATCCGAACTCACCTTCACGCTGACCTTCGCCGATGCCTCCAAGAACCTCACGTCCAATTTCCTCGTCAGTAAATCTCTTCGTGTCAACGAAACTCAATGGCTCATTCTTTACCTTGATGACACCTCTCTCAAATCACCCTTACAGTCCTCCCAATCCACCATCTCCAGCAACACCGCCGACAAACCCACACTCCGACTCAAAGTCAGACTCGAAGGACCCCACCGCCCCGAAATATCCGCCATCATCCAGCTCTTCAACGGATGGTTCCACCTCGTCGACGTTACCACCGATGCGGCGTCCCATGCCACATCCCAGGTCTCAAAAGCGGTCACACCCGCCTTCAAAATGCTGCTCGTACCGGGAGTACCCATCGTGGCCATCGCCGCAGTCGCCTCCCCCATTCTCATCGGCGTCCTCATCTTGGGCATCCCTGTATTCCTCCCCGTGATCTGCCTCCTATTCTCGGCAATGGTTGCCATTGCCGCGGTGGGATCGGGAGTGGTCCTCTCCACCCGTGATGGACGGACCAAGATCCAAAACGTGGCGGAACCCTCCTATCAGTCCTTTTTAATGACGACCATTGGACAGAGGGTGGTGTATGATGTGGGTCCCAGGCCCAGTCCGCAGGCGTTGGCGTCGGCGGTGTTGCCCGAGGGAATGATGGGCAAGTTGGTGGTCAGTCTGTTGGTGGATTTTGTCGGGAGTGCGTCGTATTTGCTTCCCGTGGTGGGAGAGGGGTTCGATTTGGGGTGGGCGCCGGTGAGTATGGTGTTGGTGGGGGCGATGTACGATGGGGTGTTGCCGAATCTCAAGTATGTGGCGTTGATGGAGGAGTTGTTGCCGTTCACGGACGTTGTGCCGAGTGCGTCGTTGGGGTGGATGAAGGAGTTTGGGCCGGGGATTGTGGACGAGTGGAGGAAGAAGATTCAGAAGGGGGGTGGACAGGGTCATGTCATGGTGAATTCGCGGAGGTAATCGCGGATGGTCATTGGCTTGTGAAGGGAGTGTTTGTAGTTTTTCATTAGTACGAAGTTTGTCTGCCTTGGATGTTGGATGCGTCATATTCGATGTTTGTACAATTAAAGAGAGAATTAAGACCATCGAATTAATTATACTTCTTGATCTGGAATCAACTCTGTCATTTGAGCCAAAGCATAAATACCGGGGTCGTGCGCTATCCAACGTACTGTCGATTCAGAACAAGAAGTACTGATCCGATTGAGGCTCCGTGGCCGATTGGTATCGTGGGGTTGGTTCCAACGCCAGCACATCTTGTGCATCGTGTATTTTCAACTAAGTACAAAACCTGAACAAACAATCTAACTTCTACTCGCCAAAGTTCCTGAGAAATCCTAGCGGATATATCAGGAAAGACCATCGATTCAATCGATCCGGCGCATCAGCGTCACATCAACAATTCGATTCGAACGATACTGACAATATTTCATCCATAACCAACGATGCTTTATTCACAGATGCGATACTGTTTTATTTTAATTACTGTACATGTCAAATAACAATCCCGGGCATCAATCCCAATCACAAACAACTGTCCCCCAACCACCACAGATGCTCCCAGCAACAGCTCTCCTTGGAAGACTGGAGAATGCTCCATTCCTCACCCACACCCCCGCAGGGACTCGGACCCTCACAACTCTTGACGCACGTGAAAGTCTCCCAGTGAACATCTGAAGGAACATTACAGGAAAGGATGTAGGACGCTTTGGTGAGCATATGTTTCACTCTGGGGGGATCATGATTTTCATTTCAAACTTACACCATGCGTCATGGGGTGCCTGGGTAGGAACCCATCCTCCTCCGGACCCCATGCAGTCGTTGTAGTCCCAGGAGTAATATGTTTTACAGCATTCGTTCAAAGTCACTATCCAAGCCCAGATGCGTCCAAACGCCAGCAGGGTTATTATGAGTTTTCAGCTGTATGTATTAACAAGTAACAGCTCAAATGGAATACTCACCACGCATCCAAACACCAGGTTGCTGTTTCATGTGAGATGGGGCATGTCCATCGTTGATGCAGGTTTCAGTTTTACCCCAGTCAGGATAATACAAATCAGCGGTTGGATCGACAAACGTTGGACCGGCACCGGAGGATGACACCATGGTCGCTTGAGCATTTGCAGCCAAACAGCCGATCGTGTCCCATGAATAGTACCTTTTGCAACAATCTTCGAGGCGTTCAGTCATCCAGAAGCCAGGATTGGTATTCATGTAATCTGAAATGAACAAAATTAGACAGTGAGTTCGGAACTGATAATAAGAAGCGCATGGAGACGAAATGACGCACCCATCTGTTTACCATCGTTGAGACAAGTCTCTTTTTGACCCCAGTCAGGATAGTATAGCCCCAATCCTTGGATAAAAGAATTGATAAACTTGAAGTACATCGCAGTTATGGATTGGATGCTTTTTGCAGAGGATGTTGACGTGATTTCACTTAGAATACTCCCGAGAATGTTGCTGAGGCTCACACCCTGCAAATATTGACTTAACAATGAATCTTTTTGACGCAGGTCACTATTTGCCACTGCATTCAAAATGATTGTGAATTCGACGACATCTTGATCGGAACCACCCAAAGACCTCAGGCGGTCCGTTCGTGAATGCTCAATCTCAATATTAATTTCCTGTCCACAAATCTTGTCCACGTGGACTCTGTCTCCCGTTTTACAATTGAGCCCAGGCACACCCTTACACAATTTCGAAATGGTGCTCTTGGCAACATCCTTAGCAGCAACTGTAATATCACTGGTAGATTTCGAACAATCGATGCCTCGAAGAGTGAACTCTCCTCTATATTGCAGTTCGAAGTTCTTCGCTGAACTTGACGAAATGCCAGGGCGTGGATCCAGCGAGGGCCTTGACGACGGACGTTCACTTTGTTGTGAAAGACTTGGTAACACGTCAGATGGTTGCCCTGACGGTCGAGTACTTGGATCGAATGAAGGTCTGGAATACGGACTAGTGCTTGGATTCCATGAAATAGATGGTTGCACCGATGGCTTGCTCGATGTGGAAGGTATATTGACAGGGCTCGACGACGGATAAGCAATGACAGATGGGCGTTCGCTTGGTTGTGAAGACAGACTCGATCCGAGACTCGATGAAGGCGTGTTGGTCTCAGAAGGTACGTTAGAAGAGATGGAGGATGGTTGTGTTGATGGAGATTTGCTTGGATGCAGAAAAATGCTTGGGGACGTGCTGGGTCCAGCCGACGGGAGCCGTGATGGTGGAGTGCTTGGATTCAATGTTGTGGATGGGCTCATAGACGGCACTCTGGAACACAACGAAACAATTTCAGCCATAATAGTTCATATAGGGATCAAAAATATTATCAGTAAAAATATCACGGCTTACGGTGATATCTTTAATTCCGCTGACTCGATTTGAACTTCCATTTGGATAACTGAGGCTGCTTGCTCTTGAAAACTCTCACTGTTAACAACATCAGCTATCAATCCTGATACCCCAACAGCGTCGGATGAAATTTCATATTTGATTTCGAGAGTATACGCAAGATCAGTCAGGCTTCGGAGGGAAGTGTTGGGACTACGATCAGCGATTATCTGATCGAGAATCACACACTTGACCGTAATAGTACTAGTGATAGCGTCGAGAACTTTCATGCAAAAACTTTTCTGTTCGTCGGGATTTAGAAGTCTAGGCTCCGTGAGATAGAAAACCTGTGAAAATTCCAATAGATCACCTCCGCATCCTGGAATTATTTCTGTGCCGCCTTCGTAGAGGTCGGTCTCTGAGTATAGTCTACATCCAAAATTGTTCAGGTTGGGCAAGACATAATTCAAAGCAATGTCCGTTTTCAAACCAAACCACTGCGCAATTCCAAACCACATAGCTTCATTGGGCGTAGTTGGAATCCATGCGCCTCGACCAGTGTTGTAGGTCCACTTGGGATCGTAAGTGTCCGGATGCTGACCCAATATCCTGCCACCTCTTAGCTGCCCCCCTAGAACAATATGGTGACCGCCCCAACCATGATCAGTGCCAGCTGAGGTATTTGGCGTCACTGTTCGTCCGAATTCACTTGATATAACGATAGTGATTCCCTCCCATAATCCTAGACTTACAAGATTATCTCGGAAACTCTTCAATGCTACCCCAATAAAATCGAATTTCCCATGGAGAACAGTCTTGAGGTCGAAATGAGTATCAAAACCACCTAGGTTTACTGCGAAAGTATCCCTATTCACCCCTCGTTCTTCACGAAGCTTGATTAGTTTCAATATTATTTGGAGCTGATCACCCAACTCATTTGATACAATGGGATTTGAGTTTGAGATATGTTGCTGTGATAGGAGAGAAGCATATTTTTCGGTTTTTTCTTTGGAGTCGATGAGGCTTTGAGACCACAAATCAGCATTGATGCTACTAAGTTCGGATGTCATGTTGTTGAGCTCATGAATAGTTTTTTTTACTTGGAATTCGTCGTTGGTGTAGAATCTGTCCCAACCTCTCGATCGTAGGACATCCACCTTTAGCCCAATATATGGGTCGCCGATGAGATTGTCCGAGTTTGCGTCGATGGATACTCGGCTTGTTGCCATGCTGTTTTCTAAAATATCCGTCATCCGGCCAAGTATTCCGGAATTGCCCCTTTGATTGAAAGCATCAACTTGAAACGACTCTTCCTTCATGGTAAAATGAGAAAACAATTGTGTCTTAGTTTCAGTGACAAAGTTTGCCGCGGTAACTGGCTTTTGAAGATGTCCTATATCTAGGAGGATCAATCAAGAACAAATGAATTTGAAATCAAAATCGTTGGCCGAGAAACACAAATGGGTTAACACATTATGCTCACTTGCAAAGAAGATCATCTCGCCTGCATTGTACATATCAACAAAACCTTGCCCCAGACGCTTGTTGATGCCAAAACTAGCACAAGGCTGGTCCGAGGAGGCAGCATTAATCTTGATCAGATCAGTTGTTTCGTTTAAGTATAAATCGTTTCCGCGTCTAGTTTTGTACTCATTGTATAAGCTCAGACAATCATCTGGGCCCGACAAAATTCAAGAGAAACATAATATGAGCAAGCGGATTATGCAGAATTACCATCATTTTATCAACTGGAAACAAGAGTATGTCAAAGTGGAATTCGGCAGTTGTCAACATACCTGGGTGAGGGACCAGCAAGTTCATGCTATCCATACCACCAAACAAGTTAATGTGAATGATCGCCTTGTAAGGTTCATTATTATTTTTGGCTGGTGGTGGCTTTGCTTTGCGTTCCTCTCTCATCGGAACTGCTCTGTTCGTCGTATGAAATTCGGGGGTTGAAACCAATAAGATTTGCGCAGCTTGTAGAGCTTTTGCTTCACCTTTGGATTTATATATAGTTGAATAAACCGATTCTATAATTTCCCTGCTCGCAGCGCTTACCCTGTCAGCTGTAAGCAGAGTAGAAAGCTGCGATACAACGTCTTGACTTGAGGACGTATTGCCTTCGGGGACAAATTTGAGATAACCAACAGCGTCGTTTAAGTTTCCACACGCCCCACTTATTCCTTTAGACCAAAAAGGTCCTATTCCACTATTGCACGAATTCAGTCCATTCTGTATGAATGCGTAAATAGCATTTTGGCTAGCGACAATAAACCTCATATTAAGCAGTGCAGATTCTGGAGAGACAAGGGAGGATTCTACGTGGACACCAGCAGGGGAGAATTCCGGTGGGAAAAAGCTGAATTGATCAGGAGTGCCGTAGGGAGCCTACATAATATGGTTGCAGCAGGATATTATGTTCAAAGAGTGAACCCATTCAATGACGATGCCAAGAAAATCAATAAAAAGAGTTTACCTGACCAAAGAACGTCTGTACTGACTGAAGCAATTCATCTAATCGTCTGTGACTCAACGACCTTGTGAACTCCATGCTTCGCATTATCTGGATCAATTTATGAAGCGGCTCTTTTATACCGCCAGAAGCAGGGTCAGAATCAAGAGTAGTGGACAGCGCATCACCACTCAAAATGATGCTAGCCGAAACAGCTTTGAGATCACCTCTCTTGCCACTTCCAAAGGAAATGGTGTCAGAAGAGTTGCCAGGATTAGACCACGTGAACACGCCAGATTTATAAGCTATGGAGCATCCCAATACATGCTGCGGAGATGGATTTGAGTGTCCGAAGTGTTTACTGAGAGACTTGCATACAAATGGCGGTGTACTACTGTGTCTATCGACGTAATCTAGATACGCATCTGTTTCGTGATAGGCACTCAGTAGCTGTGGATCAACAACATCGTAGAAGGTGGGAGAGTTTCGGAAGAAAAATGCACCATCACACACTTGGACCACTGAATGGACGTTTTTTAGGAAAATGTAATCATTGCTGTACTCGCTCTTGGTTCGAAAGATAGTATGCTCAGAATACTCATCAAATCCCAATTTCCTGTACACAGAGACGCCATTTTCTTCTTCAGATTCTAGAATCGCGACGTATTCACTGGCTTCAAACATCGTCGTTGGATCAAATGCACCAACATAGAGATCAGAAATCAGAGCATCTCTGGTCGGGAGTGAGTTAAAGACTGCAGAAGTTGTTACATTTGAGTCGCAGATGCAAAAATCGCCGTTGATGGAACCCCCGTCGCAGGTATTATCTGTGGGATGAGGATATTCTAGTTTGCCCACTCCAACGTTACTCGAATTCCATTGGACGAAAAAGAAACTCACAGTCTTGTTTTCGTTGACATGGCTTTGTACAGAAGGGTAATTTTGAGAGTTGGCATACGACGACTTCCACTTATTTTCAGGTTCGTGAAGAATTGCAATCAATCCATTTGAGTCTACTTTCACTCGGATTTTACACCCCGCGGTTGTCCAATGCCACGCACTGTTGACGATATTCGCGCTATTGAATCTAACATCCCGACAAGACTGGTGGTGAAGACAATGGCCAGCTACCATTGTAAAGTCCCCGATCCTTTGAGGATCACAAATGGTGCGACCCCAGTCTTCACATCTAGCTGCATTCCGCGAGTAAGTCAATCTTTCCCCACGGTATTCACTGAGCACGTCCGCCCACTGTGGAGTCCTGAGGTCTCTATTTGAATAGTCCCCACAACAGGTAGATATTCCACTTGCAAGCTGCTTATCAGCGCACATGTAAAGGTCATTGTTATACCTGATCCAATTTGGATATTCGCAGGGCAACAATAAACGTCAATAAAACATGTTTCGGATTTTGAGGTAGCGGTGCTTAATCAACTCAACAACCAAGAAGCTTACCCAGAAAAAACTTTTACCGCATCTCGGTAAAAGGGAAAATGGACGCAGGGTAGATGAAGATATTCATAAAATACACCAGGAACTACCTCAACGACTCTCACAACGGACACCACGCATTCCCGACCCTCGCACTGAAGATTTTCATTGAGCGATACTAATGTTTTAAATGTACACATATCTCGTGGTCTCGGAGATGGCAACACTTCAAACACTAAATCGTCAACGTCATCAAACGATTTGACTGAACAGTTGGAGGTAGGTTTATGTTGACCATCGTTTCGATATGTGCTTGAGGTTGGGCTAATCCGACTGGATCTCAGTACAACCCTTATAGAGACAAATGGGGGGAAATGAAACAAGGTGAGATACATCACTGAGAGAACAGAGACTACAAAGGCGTAACTCACCGAACAGCCTGTTGGCATCCAGAAGCAGATAGACATTTTGGGAGTGTGTATGAGATGTTCGGGAAAGGGATGTAGGGTGTTGTGACATTCGTTTCGTTTGTAAGAGGTGCAACGATTGTTATCAATATCCATTTTGGAGAAGACGCATTTGATGCATAGTAGAAATCCACTCTGTCATACTTCGAAAATGATATAGTAGTTGCCTGAATGTTGACAATATTGCCACCACGTAAGTCATCTCCAATCAAGGACGAAACAACAATTCGCTTTACAGATTCTTTGTATGTTGCTGTTTTATCACTTCCTCCAGAACATCCATCGATGGTGTTAGGAGAGTTGACTTCCGATGCCCTCCCAGCCAAAAAATCACCAGAGTCGCAGGAGCTACTGCGTCCAAGACACAATGGTGCCTTCAAAGTTGCATTGTAGGCAGCAAGTCCTGTTCCAGGTGTCAACAATGATGGTGGGAGAGGTGTAACTGTTGGATTACATAGTTTCTTGTATAGTCCAGAGCCAGGGTGAAGGGACATGCGATTAACCTCCTCGTCGCCCTCCCAACTTAATGGATCACCACTATGAGACAATGGGATTGCCGATCCTCCTGCAGCAAAAGAACCCAATAGAAATTATGATTAGAACCTAAAAAGCATCATGGATAACATAACTTTACGAAAATTACCTAACAAACGGAACGTTGCTCCCTTCCTCAAGAAATGACGCTCTGGGAAGTCAGAGCATAATGGGTATTTATCGCCAATGTATCCTCCGTTCATGGATATCTAAAAAAGAGGTATCGCAGAAGATCATAGTGAGCAATGGCTCGAAAGTTGAACGATTGTGCGTTTTAGTAAAAACTGACACACAATCATGTCACAACTGGTTCCAATTCAAAAGAAACGGGGAACAAGAGACCAGCCAGAAAATGCACGACAAAGATCCTTACCTTCGGAAACCAGTCTCGCTCGAATACGTCATTTATTTGCAGAGGGTCCAAGTAACTTTTGGTAGCCCAGTCGAGATCTTCGTAGTTCCCTCTACGAACAGATTCCTTGAATGACGTCCATATTTTCGCCGCAGTAAATATGTGTTTTTGCTCGTAGTTGGCCATTCTCTTCCCGAAACGGTCCAACACTGGGGTGCCATCATCTTTGAGCTTGAGTAACCCAATCGAGTGAAGTTGGAGGTTTTCTCTAGCATAATTTTCATCTGGCCATGCCAGTTTACCCAGATTATGCCAGTCAGAGGCTACAGATTTGGAATTCTGGTACGTCACTAAACATCATGGGGAAAAGAGATCGACAAATATGATCTGAACAAGAGAAACATTTTCACCTGAAAGAGAGTAAGCAGTTGTCACTTACATTGCTCAGACATCTCTTGATTGAAAGACACCTGTGAGGTGAGAATAGTGTCAGTCACCTATATCGACGAAAGCGAATCCTCGACACAATGGAAGTTTACCTTCTTCATTACATCTCGATAAGTGGAATGACAGGATGTGACGAAATTATCATAAACACCAATATTTGTTTCTGTGTTGANCATCTAAATAAGGAGGACCATATAAGCTTCAGTTTTGAAAAATGATTACATTAGATCCCAGATTATCGAAAACGTACCTTCCAGTGGATCATCAGGTGTATTTCCCTTGAATTGAGTTCGAAAGTCATGAAGAGCCCATTTGTTCCCTGGAAGTTTAGCAAATATGGGCTTGTCGAGGCTGAACTTCCCATGACCGTAGCTGTTAAAATCTGTGTAGGCTAGGCGCGCGGGATGTGGAAATGCTTCGCCGTTATTGTCAGCGCAGGTTTCGAGATCTTTTTGGAGTAACCATGATGAATCGTGAGTCCTTTCGGCGTTTATGTTGACGATTTCGTTGATATTGAGATTAGTAAGATCAATCCAACTTAGAGAGGATGCATCGAATGCGTCGGGGACCTGGACTTCTGGATTTCCACCAAAGATGTACTGGACTTTCGTTTTATCAATACATCTGTAAAATGTAAGATGGGATGTGGTGATTAGACGTCAACTATCGACACAGGATGCGATTCGATGATAATTATTTATTGGGGTTATTGCGTGCTCACTTTGCTTCGCAAGCATTCCTATCAAAAGTTCGAGTTAAAATACCTCCCGTCCTGATATTTTCCTTGTCGAAGGCACCATCACCTTTGCCATCCTGGACCCCTCCACCTGGGAAGTGGGAAGTGAAATTGGAAACACATGTCTAGGACGATACAAACAACATAGCTGAGATTTCAATTCCGTATAATAATCAAACTCACGACTCGTGTAACTGCTGGTACAGGGATCACCAACTAGGAGCTGAAACCCAACATTATCGTACGTAACGTTCCCAACCTTGTTACCCACAACTTCTTCTACGTGGCATAACGTGTATTTCCCGTCGGCGAGGGAAACGTTCAATCCACTCGTCTGATGCTTGTACATCAGAGGGCTCGATAGTATCGTCCTAAACTGGCCACCGAACTTGACGGCGTAATATTCAACCCCGTCGGCAGAGACAGTCTCAATTCCAACCGTGGTATATGGCAAACCATTACTACCGCCCCAATACCCTGCACTCCCCCTGGACAACTCCACATCCTTGTAGGTAAAGGCGAACCTCCGAAATCTCGCATTTTTCTCGCAAGCCTTGGGACCGGGAATGCCGTAGATGTAAGATTCGACTGTACGCGGGCTGAGACGTTCGCGAAAGTAGGCACGATGGGAGGTCGGGGGGAGAGATTGTTGGTGTTTGACCCAGAGTCCGAGGGCTTTGGGACCATGGGAGATAAGTTGATCTTCGAGGGTTCGTATTTCGTTCCACCTGAAGGGGAGAGAAGTTGGAGAGATGAGACAAAATAACATTTAATGGTCAGTTTTGTAAACTCGGACAAAGTAATAATTTTAATCTCACCTGGCTCCCCAAGTAGCCTTTTCCAAAAACCTGGCAGCGACTCTTCGTTGACTGACCTCACCTTCTTCCCACCTGCTAAGAAAATATCCCACATTCCCGTCGACCAAACTGGGTACGTTAATTAAGCAAAGGTAGTCATTTGCGGCATAGCCCGATCCACCAACACTGGTGTTTCCGCACTGTGCAATGACGTGTGAGACGTAACGGCCCTCCACGCGATGCCAATCGTTGCCATCGTAGCTCCTCGCGACGGGAATGAAAGTCCTTTTAGAGGTGCTGATACGATTGACGCGCGAAAGTATGCAGAGTTCGCCCACTTGGAGTGTGGGCGAGATAAGAAGATTTCCTCCTGAAAAGGACTCGAGTTGGGTGGGAGTGGACAGGGCGGAGGGACAGGTGAAAAGGGTTGCGTTTGCTGGGGGAGAGATGCTGGCAGCGGTAATGAGGGGTAGAGCGCTGAAGACCACGAGGAGAGGTGTCAAGAGAGGATACTTCATTCTCCTTGTGATTCAGTTACAAACGGTGGTGTTCGTTTTTGCTGATTATTGGTTGTATTATCACGATGTCGGGGGAAAATATTGTGCGAAATAAATATACGAGGGGAGCATCAATGAATCGTGCGACCTTGTCATCTTTTTGCTTTGAATCACGTCATAAAAAAACCAAAATGACTACCTACAGCAGCAAATTGATCAAGAACGAGTCCCGAACATATTCTTTTAGCCACAGTTGTTAATCTATTTTAAGGACACCAAAAAATATAAAGGGATAATATAATTAGCTTGTTAAATAATTGATCATCTTCTGATGTTCTGTGAATCACGCCGAAAGCCATGGGGGAATGGTATGAGAAACGTAAATCTCATTCTGCACCTAGCCCTGTGAGACATACTCCAGCCCCCTTGTGAACGGTCCCAAATGTCTTAAATAATCTCAATAACAGATTAAGAACGAGTCCCGGACATGATCTTTTAGCCACAGTTGTTAATCTATTTCTAGAATAATACACACGATATCATCGGAATCCTGATACCGATGTAATCACCGCTTCCAGAAGATAGAGGGACTGACGCATGTT
>JALLPF010001098.1:0-12018 GCA_036939455.1 Cyclotella distinguenda | reverse complement strand
CAATTAATTAATTAATTCATAATAAAATATCATCTGTTTCGCTTTACAATTGATTTACAACTGATTAAATCATTATTCCATTAAGTACTAAATTTATGCAACACAACGCAAATGCAAAACGTCTTCTGTTTGTACCACTTAGCTCGATATGCGGAGTTGGGATCCTCTGAGTCAAAAATTGTTTCGATTCAGCTTATCATTGTTTTCCCGTCGTAAGCCTCCCAAAATTTGATCAAATGGCGACCAAGGAATCCAAAAAGACAAGGGTCCATTCCACCATCAAACCTCTCCCTCCCTTTGGTGCTCCAATCCCCGTCATCACCGTATAAAATACGCAAAGCGAAATCTCGATCCTATCCTCCAGAGTCACCTGGCACCTCAACCTTCTCATAACAGACGATCAAACCCTCAAAGAGAAACGAACGAACACACCATCACGATACGTGTCGCATAGGCCATCGTGGTCGGTATTGATGCCAACGATGTCAACGCGCTCACAACAGGACGTGGCAGAAACGTTCATCGTCGAAGATGAAGAATCAATAATTATATTATTTCGTTGTGTGCTATGTTGTGGTGCTCGTGTCAACATTTTTACGTAGGTACAACAGTACAAGGACACAGTGACATGGCGCCGCGAGGACGTCGGTGACCATAATATTATTATTATCTTCAAAACCATTGGAGGAATCCATCAAAAATTTGGTATTGGCGAGTAGCTGGTGATTAGTAGAATTCATTTCCTTCGAGGCAATAGATGACAACTGTAGAAACAAAGGAGTTATAAGCTCATAAACTATACAAGCGGTAAGTACAACTATCTAAAGATACCTTTTGTTGTCACTGATCCTTAGGATCCGTGATCCTTATCTCCCTTGGATTACGGTAGGTCGATAAAGAGTCATATTTCGCACTTTCTTCAGAAAATTAACCTCATTGCAAGTTTTACTGGTGCATATACCACAACCAAACTCCAATATGAAATCATAATAATATTATTATACGTTGAAATTTGTCATGGTATTGGATTGGTTAATCTGTTCTAGAGTGTCTGCGGAGTTCATAATATTCAATATTATTGATTCATTGAGAGTCTTCCTCTCAGTTTGTCGAAAATTGTATACTTCTTGTACATTCTTGCAAGGTATGCTTTGTATTGTTTCCTATGGTTTTGTTGAGACATGTCGAAATATAACTTTATTGATCCTATAAGGATTGACGATTTGCTGGTTCAAAAAATATCAACGCAACGAATACAATAGTCGCAGATTAGGTATTGTGACTTTTTACATATTCACTGCTTACTGCTTGACCATTCTATAATAGCGTCTCCATTTCAAAATCACAAACCAATGTTTCAAACATACGCCGAAGATTAGTAGCATTAAAATTATTCCAATTTTGGAATTTCGTGTGGATTGTTTTAATATTTTACAACCTGATAGAAAAATCAACTGTCATCGTCGTTTTCTGCATCATCGTCATCTCCTTCTTCTTTGCCATCTTCTATCAAAAAGTCATTCAATTCCTTCCACAGGGCCTCCCGCTCCCGACCCTCCACAGCCCCTTTTAACTTTGCACTCCTCTCCATCCCATCCAACGCAAACCAAAGAGCGCAAACGTGAGTGTCACTTTCTTCTGCCAAAGGAAATCCAAGCTTGTCGGAAATAAAAATTGGTGGACCGCGTTTGAGTAAGCGTCGAAGAGTTGCCCGACAATCTGTAGTTTTGACGCTGTTGATGTATTGCTCGAATTGCGTGTCCAGGAGCTTGTCGAATTTTAAACGGGATCGTTGGACCAAATCGGATTAATACAATAGTTGATAAAGGGAGGAATAGAATTTGCCCATCGGCAATGGGCAATGGATGGGCGTGATACTCACCTGTTGTACAACACATGACTCAAACTGAGCCGGTCTCCATATCATTGAAGGATATGATTGATATTCTACTTCGCTTGTCGATTATGAAAACAAGCGTGAAGTCGACATGTGTCGATTATGAATATCGACGAGTTCATTATTGGAGAGATCGGGTCACTCACCGTAATTTTGACTTGCTATCGTGATATCTTCCATCGTACAGAGACAACACATGTCCTCGCTAGGCGTGCCATGCTTGCTAACGAGTTTTTCCATTTCTGAAGTTTAGTTAAGTCGACGCGATGGGGAATTCCAGGTGCAATTTCCGTCGTTCGTCACTCCCCATGCCCAGTTCACTCTAGCTAGAGGGAGGCAGGACAACAGACAACAGCAACCGCAAAAAATAAATAAGTAAAGGTATTACTAGTAAGTATCGTACTTAGGCAGCTCAAAATTGATACTTATAGCGTTACTCGTGACAACATAATTAAAAAGGTTCGTGGTCACAACACGAGAGTTTCGATTGGGCGAGGACATACCTCCGACGGTACTTTAGATTTCCTACAGCCCCATTACGGGAAACACCCAATGTAAAGGACTTAATTTTAGATAATCCGAATCGGCTCAAATTTTAAATATTGTCCAAAGATTGGTTCCGACATTATATTTTTATTTAGCAGCCTATTTCCCGCAACCTCGAAAAAAATGAATTCTAGATTTGGGATGGGACGCAATCGGAGTTTAGCATGAATTTTGGGTCGAAGAGTTTTGGGAACGCTGCAATGATGAACCTACTTCGTAATTTGGAAAACCAAACGATTACAATCAACGGCATCATTACCGGGCGACGATCCGTAGGGAGAAGTCTTGCATTTGCAGACCTAAACGTATCAGCCTTTCATGAGAGCGTGGAACATGTTAAAGTAAAGTTCAGTCGACAGTCGTTTCTGGGAACCATCTCATCATCTGATTTCGATATCGATGCGGGAAACCGACTTGACGAACCATTTCCGACAAAAAAGTCAAGCCTTCCGTATGGAGCAAAAATAATTGCGCACGTGAGGATTAGCCACTCTGCTGATAAATCGATATGGGAAATCATACGGTGGAAAATTGTGGAAAATCCGAAGGAGATAGCTGAACGTCTGGCTTCTCTTGAGCTTTCTAAAATAATGACACAATCGTTCGATCATGCTGGAGGGTCGATGGTGAGTCTATCAACACCGTCGGCAAAAGATGACTACATTTTAGATATGATTGAACACAAATTAAATACTGAAGGAAAATTTGAACTGGGAGAGGGGGCCTTTTCGTGTTCAACATACTTAAAGATTCGTCGTCAACAGTTCAATCTCCATTCCGAAAGAAGTTATCATAGCTCAGAGAGGGAAAAGACCAATGAAATAAATCTTGATTTACAAATTGAAAACTCGTCTACGCCACGGAGAGGGGCGATCACAATCGACGAATCAGGGCAATTTCATGGCCACAAACTTGAAAAAGCGAAAAGGGCAAAGATCTTTGCTGGTTGGGTATTAGAGACATTTTTTGAACTGCAAAAGTCGGAGAATAATCTCTGTCAGCCGTGCGCAACGTATGAAGATGAGAACCGTGCCGATCCCCATTTCAAAACAGCGAATCGTCATGACAACTCAAATGGGCGAAAATTTCACGTTTTCGATGTAGCAGGAGGTAAAGGCGAACTCTCATTGCAGCTTATCCTGCAACAACTATCACGGCTTGAAGACAAGATTAGCTCAGACAAGAGCTTGACATCTAGAATGTCACATTGCACAATTATTGACCCGATGGTTCGAAAAGGCAATGCTAGGGTAAGACACTCAAAACTGAGTAAAGCTATCTGTCGAATAAAGAAGAAAAATTTGCGGCAGCCGTATCAAACTGATTGTGTGAGTGGAACTAGGATCAGTGAAGAAGAAGATGACGCATTGTTCCTTGAACATTCAATCAGACATTTGGCAACACATTTCGGACCCAAATCATTTTCAACTATGCTGCAAAAATTCATCACCCCAGGAAGCAATATAACAGCTTTGGAGCAAGGGTTGTGTTCAGATAAAATACTTCTATTGGGACTCCATCCAGATCAGTGCACAGAAGATATTGTTGATGCAGCGCTGAATCACAATCTACCGTTTGCTATAGTTCCGTGTTGTGTGTATCCTGATCTATTTCCAGATAGGTTTTCACAACCTCAGGACCAAAATGATGATCCGACCGCGCGTAGGAAATCGCCTGTGCGAACTTACGAAGAATTCTTGCAATACTTGATGGGAAAAGATGAAGGAATAAAAATGATAACGCTGCCTTTCAGAGGAAAGAACGTTGTACTATATAAAATAATGGTACAATGAGATTTATGAAATTGACACTGAACACTTTGACACGGCGCGATTAACAGTCATTTCTAGCTAATTGATAACTGGAAGTCGACTATGGAAGGACACTGATTTTTGAGGGAGCCACAGTAACAAAGTCAGCTACAATGCCTCTTTTCCCGTGATAATTTTGGTTATCTTGTCCGTCAACGTCAACGAAATCACGGTGTAGGGAGCCAACTTCAAAAAGGCCGGCACAAATCCACTCCATAACTTCGAAACTCCTTCATTCTGTACAGTCTGAAAAAAACAATCCAACATACTACTATACTGAGTGCTCCCATCACTCGCCACCGCCATATTTTGCATCCTCGACTTGACAACATCAAATGGATTCGCGACGATATTTGCAGCAAGCGACGAAATCAATGTGGCCACGAACAGAAGAGGCACTCCACCCAAATACTTCCCATCCTTACCAAAGTAACCACTTCCACTCAACCTCATTTTAATCTCACTCGTAATTCCCATGGCACAGGCGCTCAACAAACACGCCCTCAAAACCGTCGCCGGGGCTCCGCGGAATAAGGCCTTTGGACCTTCCTCACTGGCTATCCTGGCGATACAATTTCCCACCCCCTTGTAATTCCTGCGTTGTTCCACGGGAAGCTTTTTGTCGTTGCTCATCCTCACGAGAGCCAATTCAGCGGGAGTACCCACGAAGGAGCCGATGCCTCCCGATGTTAGGCCCATGAGCATTTTGGATGCAAGGGGTACGGCGTTTTTCTCGATTCCACGTTGGAGGTTGGCGTTCTGGGCTGATTCTAGGAGGTAAGCATAGATTCCTATGCGGCAGGAACCATAAAGCCATTGGCGAAGGTAGGCTGTGGAAATTTTGAAATCAAGGGAACAATTTGAGTGCTGGTCGACACTATTTCCACATTGCACATTCATCACAATTTAAGAGAAACCGCAAAAATCATCCCAAGGAATCTTGAAGACGAAATTCAATTTAAATCAGCATCCACAAAGTGAAGTACTTATCGTTAATGTACTTACCAGCACTAACACCAGCAAACAAACCATCCTTGACCCCATCCTTCTGATAGATTCCTGTTGCCGCATCACCAAAACCAGCATACGTGTTCCCCTCTGTCTGCATCTGCACCCTAATAACATCGAGAGGATGGCACATCGTCGCCGCCCCCATGCCCGAAAAGGCGGCGATGACCATCTTGAGAATTAGTGCTCCTGCGGCTGCGGTCATGCTTCTGCGTTTGGATCTTCGTCGAGTGTCTATCTTTTGTTCGGGGAGTAGCGACCGAGATTCTTCGAGGTCTTCTTGCGAGGATATGGATGCAGCTGTGGCGATGTCGAGCGGATGGAGGGAGATATCTTCTGAATTAATAGTGTTGAGTGAAGAGATTGATCGCAATACTCTCCATCTCATTTGCCGGTGTGTAAATTTCCCGTTGAACGATACGATACCATACGATATCCACAGCGAGATGAGAGATTACCATAGAGTACCTATCTCATAGTCTGACGGGGCGCATCAAATTCAGCATCACAACGGGGAAATTACAAGATACCCCAACCGAAAGCCATCACCCATACCTTTCCTACATACTCATATCTAAGTACGTAGCAATTGTTGAGGTCCTTTGGCTGCCTTTTTTCAGACCAAGATACTGTACACAATGATCAATGGTCTGATGGTGTTGCCGTCTGTCCAGTCTTATTA
The DNA here is from genome assembly GCA_036939455.1 of Cyclotella distinguenda. NCBI lineage: Eukaryota > Bacillariophyta > Thalassiosirophyceae > Thalassiosirales > Thalassiosiraceae > Cyclotella > Cyclotella distinguenda. Next base: position 6,074 of record JALLPF010001098.1, on the reverse strand, counting down.
CCTTTTGCTCCGATCTTTGAGACTGTGAAAGTGCACTATATTCAAGTATGTAATGTTTTGACGATCTCAAGCAAGATTTAATTATGACCAAAGGTAATATCTATCATATCTTACGTGCGTACTACTCGCGGTGGCCAATCGTCCATTATCGTCTTTCGGACCCACCATCGAAATTCAATTTGTCGTACTGTTGTGCTCAGTTTCCAGAAGACGGAGCAACAGCGGATGGCTATCGAGGAGAACTCACCCACCTTGGTTTCCATTGCATGGTCTCCATCGTCGAGGGGGTTCACCGTCTATCTCCAAGATATGACGGAAATCTCCTTGGGGAAATTCCCCGGGCATAAGGGCAGAGAGTGCCAACCGGAAACGGTAATCCCGGCGCGGTGGCCGCTCCCATGGCAAAGAGGGTCGTATTCCACTACGGGATCGGCAAGAGCTCAGAGTCGGCGCCGTCAAAAAGACGCAGCCATATCAAAGTAATGCCATCACTTAACTTAACGGGGGTCACGTACTGATGCTCTGATTCTTTTGGAAACTCCCCTTTTAGGTGTGCATGATCCTGCCTGGTGGTGGGCTGAGGCTTCAAACCTTAGGGGGCTTAGCGGCCCAGTTGTTCGATTCAACCTTGCGCACGTGCGCGACGTTGTGTTGTGCCTTTGGCCCTGGCGCAAACACCCCGTGGTAAGCATATTTTACTTTGTGAAAATGATGAGCTGCAAAAGATGTTATACAGAATAAAATTCGCCGTTTACCTGTCGTAATTCGAAATTGACGAACTGTTTTATTGCTGATGCTGCTCTTATTCCTGTTGTCCTTTGAGCCCCATTGACAGTCAACTTCCTAACCTTTTGCTACCTGATGTGTACAGAAGCCATTATGATAGAAGTCAAAATCAAGGTAAGATACCTGCATAGCGAGACTCTGATGAGATCAGTTTCCTGGCCGTGACGAAATCTTAATTGGTCGAGACTTATCCATGGTTGATATCACTATCAGTCTTTAAAGTTCTCTGAGCCACAAGTGTTTGTGTTTAATAATCACTTGAACAAGCCATTGTGTTTGGCAGTCACATCGAAGTGATGAAGTCATTCTTTCCCCGTCTGATCGATAAATGTCGAGGACAAAGAAAGGCCCTGTCCTATAAGCCAGTGGACAATTTGGGTTGACTCTGATCGGTGCTAATGGGCTTGAACAGCGTTGTTCAAATGGTCGTTCAAATCATCTCTTTTCTCAGTTTTACTGTTGCTGTTACTCTTCGATAATAGGGAAAGAATAACAACACTGACATGTCCCCATCACCCTCTGTGACAAATAAGACTTGGCATCAGGATTCAACTCACGACCAGATGATACTCAAGTCATTTGTAGAGTTCCCTTCCCAGGTTGTTGTAATATATGTTGTATGAAATAATCATGTTGTTATCCTGATGATGGGAAGGTGTCAGCATTTGCTTGTGGAGATTATTAAAGTTGCTTTGAGGCTGAACCAAGTGTTTCTTACATTAGAGTTAAGATTCCCTAGTGACTCGGGTGTCCTTATAGAAGACTAAGAATCTGTAGGCAGACCAACCCACTGCTCGTAATATTATGACAGATTTTGTCGCAGGAATGACTTCTTACCGAACAGCCACCTGCATTGAAGCTCAAATCCCGGACAACATGAGCACCCACCCTGATGGACTTTACTAAACGTACAGGGAATGGGGAATGAATAGTAATAATTAATTAACAACATTAGTTCAATTCCACTGTCATTTTTTTAGACTGATGTGGTCTGATCCACCATACGATAGTCATTATTTTCATCCCGCACTCTCTGAAGACAATTGTGTTGTATTCCTTGTTGAAAATTCGCACTAACAACGTAAAAAAGGGTTCGTGAAAAAAATCCTGAACGGAAATTTTCGCCAGCCAACTTTGTTGCTCTGTCGACAGTCGCAGGTCACAGCCAGTACAAGTACATTGTTTCTGCTTTTACGATGAGTGAAATGCCGATGGGGGTCACGAATCCCCGTTCATGCTGGACTGCTCTAGGTTCCACTGACGGTTCCAAACTCTCTTCAACCGGATTATTCTGTTGGAAAACATGAATTCGAACTCCTGCATCATCTCGGTACTTTCTACCCTATTTCTTGTTCCAAGTACAACATCCCAGCTAGCCGAACGGACTCTACGTCAACTCAACAACAACCGGGATGACAACGCCTCATCCAAAAGCGTACATCACATTGATTACCTCTACACCTTTGGAGCACCATCTATCACCTTAGACTCTCATCAATCTAACCCTGATAACGCCTGCATCCCAGGAATCCGAGTGTACACCGAGGATCTCACCGCACAGTCAACACAGTGCGAGTGGTGGCAACTCTTGTGTGAAGCATCGACGGGGACGCGTATCACCAATGTGGACTTTGCGTCTCAGATAAACTTAAAGCATGGATATTCGCATCCCAAAATGTCAACTCTGGTACTACGCGACGTGGACGGTACAATTGAGTACGAATTCATGCAATGCGAGGATGAGACGAATGAGCACGATTTTCAATTGTGGCCCGACGTAAATCTACCATCAAACATGGTCCCTGATGGCATTCATTATTTAAAGACATTTTATGAAGCTAGGCTGCTGGAGATCCCAAAGTATGTCAGTGGATCTTTGTTGGACTACGTCTCGGTGGCCTACTGCAATATGCCTTCCTACCAAGACTCGAGCAATTGTTTAAATGACTACAAACAACAAACGACGACCGCATTGGATGGCATATTGGCTCGGGGATATGAACCCTTCGCACGTATGAATCACTTCACAAATATTGCAACAAGTATATCGTCAATCATTGATGATAATGACAGCGCCTACGTTCTTAGAAACGACGACGACCCATATCTTCGAAAATGCGTCGTTTCGTTCAAAGGCTCCGATAGCGTATCCGACTTGACTAATTTTGTATTCGTGAACAACGATCCAACCAGCTTTTGTGGTAGGGATGGGATTCATGGTGGCGTTGCTTATGAATTGTCCCAAATTATCCATGATTCGCAGTACTCAGCATCAATCAAACCAGCATTGGAGACATGTCACGAGGTAACTTGTGTGGGTCATTCATTGGGAGGTTCTCTGTGCAATCTGTTTACCATGTGTGCCAATCAGGGTTATGGGTATTTGGTTGGGATGGATGATGAGTCGATGTGGGATGATTATCTTACTTTGATTTGGTCGAAACCCAAGTCTGAGTATTGGTAATCCTACTCACGACAGCCTCACCACGTGAAGCTGGGTCGTCGAATCCCTTTTTTTCATAATTCCTAATGATCTCAGATCAAGATTCTCCAGCAGATTTTTCTAGATCTTTGGTCCATATGTACTTATGTGTTGAAAGAGTCTATCCATTTAAATCTCGTCAATTAGATGTTGTGTTTCACCAATGTAGGAGCTTCTCGGAATCCCCATACTTTGTAAACGATTACTTCACACATGAGACTGGTAATATTGAAACCTGCTTGATCTGCCGCCTTTGTTTACCACCCCCAATACTAATACTATTATCACTTTCGTGGTAGAATTTCTAATAACTATAAGTACTATCACTCAAATTCATACAGTCATCTTCCATCTCAAGCACCAACTCACGTTTCCGCTTCTGCGTATCTTTTTTGTCAATCTTCATCTGTTTGCGTAGTTTCTTCTCCCTTTCCACTTCAGCCAACTGATCTTCTGTTGGTTCGGGACACATTTCATCCCTGTACCTCTCGAGAATGTACGGACGATAATTGTTAAACAACTCAACCGCCTTAAATGCATTAAACCCCTTGCTGCTTGCCTGCTCGAGTTTTCCAGTCAATTCAGCTGGATGGTTTGCCTTATTCATGTGGTACACAACTGTTTTGAACTCATCCAAATTAGCCTTGCAAATCCTCATGTTTGGACGGCCATTGGTGGTGATAGTGACCTCAAACAGGTGATTCTTGTTAATAAGATCCTTCAATGGTTTGTAATAACTGCTAAAATATTTGTTCCAATCATGGAAATCTTCCTTCTTAACCTCATGGACAGTTGATGCTCTGACTCTCCCAAAATACCAAGCAACTGAGAGAATGCCTGTACGTTTTCAACGCGATAGAGTTTCTTGAGAGAATTGAACAGCCTGTCACAAGGGTTTTTGGTTTGTCCGACAATCAAGAATAGCCCAAGCACCCTGCTCCACTAGCCAAAATAGAAAGCTGACAACCACAGTTGTCAAAAACTAGTGTCAGACTGCGGCCTTTTTTTCCCTCCTTCAGAATGCCCATATCCTTCAAAATCCTGAGAACGAGACTTGCAGTATTATCCATTCCCTTCGATCCTTCAGCCTCTGTGTACGTATATAGATGCATGTGGTGTCCGAATTCTCCATCCGTTTGTAAATGAGTGTTCGTGACAGCACTGAAATTGTTTTCTGTTAATGGGGAATAATAATATGTGTCCCCTGGCTGTTCTTGCCCATAGAATGGTATGTCAATGTTTCGATCACAATCAAAACAAAAGTCATAATCCCGTAGATTGTGAGACAAGCCTTTTGAAGCCTTTTTGATTGATTTCCTCTCTGGTTTCTGAAAAAGTAATTGCTGTGCAAGTGCTGAATAAATGTGTGTTGATTTTGTTCTGCTCAGCACTCCCACGTTCGCTATCTCCTGCCTCCCTCTCTTCAACCAAATTCAAGACTGTATTCTCTAAATATGCCTGATTCTTTTCGATTACATCAGGATCAGAATCGTGATTGGTCTACACTGTCATGGTGATTGCACGATGAGTTACCTCATTTATTTCTTCTGGATCAGTTGTGTCAACATCCGAAATTAATATTTGATTGAACCCTGCAATCAAATCCTCCTCAATCATTTCTTCATCAAATTCGATGCCACCAGGTTCCATCATCTCTGCAATTGCCTCAACCGCAACTTCATCAGTGATTGTTTCTTCCCTGGCTAGGTTGGCATCTGAAAGAGAATCATCATCTTCTGCATCTGAAACTGAACCATGATCTTCATCCTCCTTTACCGTCTCTTTCTGAGGAAAATTGTTACACGTTGATCCTCTCAAACCAAACAATTCTTCTTTGTCCTCTGAAGTTCTAACTGGTTTGATAGGAGAGCAGTACTTGCCTCGGTTTGTAAATTTGAAACAGAGCGCACAGATATCTTCTCTTGGTTTTGTCACTTTGATATGAGAGTAGTTTTTGATCCAGAAAACACACAAGATTTGATTTCGTCGGTTCCTCCTCCTCTTTACTTATCCAATCCTTCGAGTTTTGTTTATGTTTGACTTGTTCAACCCCGTTCTGTCAAAGGTATCTGGAATATAGAAACCTCTTTTGGAAACTGAGAGGCAAGAATGTAGAATATGTCATTGTGATCAGCACCTTTTGTAACACAGCCCCAGTTTTCTCACGAATGAATTCTGATGGATATGACAAGCCATGACCCTTTTTGAAGTCATAATGGAGAAGACAAATGACAGGATTGTCTGCCTTGAACCCATGGTTGCTCGTGCCACACAGCCCATGGACTGGTGATTTTGCTGTTGTGTCAGAGATGATTCGAATCGTTCTCCAAGCGCCCTTGCCCGACCCATACATCCTCTGGTAAGAAGGAAGGCAGATCCGTGCTTTACAAATGCACTTTAAGTCAAAATCAGCAGGGAGCAGGGAGGTTCGTGCGATCAAATCTCCGAGGAAGCGTAAGACATAGCATTTGCGATCAAGTGACATTAAAAGGAGGTAAGTGTCAATATTAAACTGTTGTCGCTGGCTCTTTATCTGTTCCACCCAGTTAAAGAGGTGCTGAGCGACAGCCCTCGTAACAGTTTGTCATTGCGGAAAATATGAAAGCACGGGCATCATTTGCTCGGCGTTGGACACAAATCGAAGCAAAATGGGTGAGATGCAAGGTCGGTGAGGTGTGTTATGAGACCTTCAATGAGTTGCGCATCAGTAGTGGTGTCTATGACCTTGATCTTCCTGTTGATTCACTGGTAGATCTTGTGATGATCCTACCAATCCCATTTTTGGATGACGGATCTTGTGATGATC
>JALLPF010001036.1:0-11447 GCA_036939455.1 Cyclotella distinguenda | reverse complement strand
AAACTCCCTACAAAGTATTAGATTCTGCAGAATCAGCTTATTTCCCATACCTTCAAATCAAATGATTCTCAGTTTATTTCAATCGGCGTCTTCGCGCCCAAAAAATAATATTATCAATCGTACTTCGAGATTTCACACTCGTAGACATCTTGTGATCGATCCCCCAACCGTAGATCACACGTCTCACATAATAATATCAACTCATCTCATCCATTGAACGCGATGGGTTTCAATTGGTACATCTTTCTCGCGTTGGAGCTGGAGTATGAACATGAACAGGAATGATAAAAGATCGGTTGCCAAATATGATGTCCAGGGGATACGGAGAATAGACTTCAGGGGATGTTGTAACTGATTGATAAATTTTCTGGTATGAAATCCTCGTAGAAGGAACTAGTGAAACTCTAATTTTATGGTCAAATATCAAATATCAAATCATCAAAAAATAGAAACGACCTCAAATAGTCGTTTTTTTCTTTTTGATGATTCTCAAATTATTTGATGATTTGAAAATTCGAGAACGGGTTCGACTAAAAAAACAGAACAAATGGAGGCAACAAAAGGGGGCATCACAGCAAATCATCAAATCATCAAATATCAAATGAATTTCGGGTTCGCTCCATTATCCCATGATTCTCTTCCAATTTACACCTATTTCTAAAAGTTAGTTTCCTATTTGAAGATAGGAAATAAGGTTGTAATTTATTTTTGCATATCAATATTTTATCATTAGTTCTTTTGCAGAAACGTTTTATTAGTTCTTGCACATTTTTGTATAATGACACAACTTCCCTCTTTTTTTTTATAAAATCGTAATCTTATGTTCTGAGAAGAGTGTAACCATGTGTTCAAATCATTGATTTTCCATTTGGTGAGCTAATTTTTGTAAAAGTTCACAGAACAAAGTCTCCTGCATTTATATACAGGCATGATTACTTGATAATTTTTTCAAACTGATACCTATTTTTCTACACAAGGTCATAATTTTTACAGCAATTATTACCCTTGTGACAAGATGATGAGCAGATACGACTCGCCTTTCAACAATTACACCGATTTGTGCTGCAATCACCATTGCACTGACATCGTACAATTCCTTGGCCACCAACAGGAGACATCATTCTTGCAGCAGTTCTTTCAGGTATTGCCTTCATTGTCTTCCAGTTTTTAAACACAGTTGAAAGACCATTCAATTCAATGTTATTTGATTCCTTTTTCACTCGTCCCAGTTGATATTATGCATACCACCTCTCCAGTAAACCAGCATTTACCGTCACCCTTGCCTATTTCCTCCGGTTCACTTGCACAATTACTGCCACTAACAAATCAACAAAGACACGTTCTAAGTAAGACACCTTCTGTAGATTTTCAAATGGAGTTTCGTTAGTTGTCTCTTCATGGCGAGATATCAGGACCGCATCCAAGAGTCAGCTGAGTAAATGAGTACATCAAACCTGACACACCATGCGTGAATCTGTGTGTATTCGTGACGCAAATTCGCTGCAGTCTCGCCTTCCCTCAATCGAATCATGGCCTGAAGGATCTTGGAATACTTCTCTCTCTCTCCTCATCACTTGAGTATTGGATGCCATTGCCTCAATGATCGGAACATAGGTTGCATAGAATGCTTCAATATGCCGAATCACTTCTTCTGATGGGTTATCCGGATAGATGATGTCAATGTCATCAAACATTTGACGCATATAATCTGGTGCTGGACGATCTGGTCCTGGACCATCCGGGGCTGGCGGATCTGGGGCTGGTACAGCGTTGTTATGAATGAATTCATAGTTAATGGGGTCAACTTCATCTTCATCAGGCTCATTGTCGGAATCTTGTTCTCATGGGAGGTCATCAGCAATGTCTTCAGGTGCCGGAGTATCCGTAGACAAGAAATGCTCAACAGATTCAACGGCTTCATTTGCCAACCTGACTTGATAATCAGTGAGCGACATTGGATCAATCGGAACATCCGCCGTTGCAAAGTTGTCTTGGGTATCCAGAACAATTGAAGCATTGATTACCTCGTTTGCAACATCCACCACCACCTCCATATTGTCTTGGACTGTGGGGTCGATCGACAATTCTGCATCGATGCCCTCGTTTTGAACAGCATCCATGTTGTCTTGGACTGCAGTGACAATCGACGATTCTGCATTGATGCCCTCATTTGGAACATCAAGCACCACCGCCTCCATGTCGTCTTGGCCTGCAGGAACATCCCACGATTCTGCATTCATGTCCGCAACCACAGCCTCCGTGTCTCGTTGGACGGCAGAAACAATCAAGTATTCTGAATTGATGCCCTCATTTGGAACGTTCGCCACCAACGTGTCACGTTGAACCACAGGAACAATAGTTGTTTCTGGCTGTAATGCCGTGGAAACGTACGTAGAAGATGTTAAATTGATATTTTGGGAAAAGGGATTTGTAAATAATGAAGGATGTTTTCAAAATATGGACCGCGCATTCACTCGTTTTGAACATCTGTGGACACCGTGGCCGTTGCAGCCGTCGCTGTTTTGTCTTGCTTTGCTGGAACAATGTTACACACCATGGTGCTAACGATGACAAAAGAATACAGTAAGATGGTGGTCATGGAGCGATGCGACCATTATTCGAAAAAACGCACCAATATATTTGAAACGTAACGCCGCCCCTGTCGCCGCCGCTGCTGCCGTAAGGTCAAGCTTTGCTGGAACAATGTTACGAACTGATATGGTGGTGCTAATTGGTTGTCATCAAGCGATGCAACGATGGTTGGAGAATACACACCGCTTTATTTGAAATATGATGATAATGCATGCTGCTTGACAGCTACCAAAATATTCATTCCAATCTCATCGAGCGATTGGAGTCAATTTTTGGAATCATGCTCGTGGGCGTCTCTATTCGCAAATGGCGATCTCAACTGCCGAAAATTTCTCGCCATTTCCAAAACTAAATCTATGTTTGGAAAAATATGCTTTCTCCAAATGGGGCCTAACATATAAGTAAAAAAAGCAAACACTGGACTCTACTTATTGAGCCCGCAGGGCTCCTAAAGGACTATGGGCGTGGGCATGGGCTGGAGTGGGCTGACGGTTGGACTTTCATCACTCTGTGCTGAAACGAAGGACTCATAACCCATTCGAATCCCGATTGGCCGGCTAAAATCCAATTTCTTCCCGATCGTATACATAATAGTATTTTCACATCTTGATAGTGTTTACTTGATGATTACAAGATGAAATTATGCTGTCTTCCATACCAACAAGGCAAAAAACCCGTCAGGCGGCCTGTTTATTGACCTGTTTGGAGTTGAGGGAATTCGATATTTGCGGAAATCACTAGTGAGACAAATAAATAAAATAAAATAAATTACAATTCGAAATAAAGGTAATTACTGTATTATAATCTGCGAATACCATCTTGATTTTGCAAACCTTTTTGAGCTTGATTCTGTTTATAGACTCAACTTCACTCACCGCTCTCCGGCAACACATATCGTCAGTTATAATAATATCGTCAGTTGTCAGCGTCGTCAAATAATTATGTTGGCGATGTAGCAGATACTTTCCTTTGTCACTGCCGCCCTCTTATTTTTCTATAGATACAGCATCATCACCAGCAATAACGTCTTTGTAAGTTAAATATGTTTTTGTTGTTGTTTGTTGGATTGCTTATTAATTACCAGAACGGCCGCAGCGCCAACCCCGATTTAGCCATGTCACCATTCATTCTTTGCCTTGGTAAGGCGTTTTCATCGTCTGCGTTCCAACGCATTTTTAATGGTATTTAGTTATGTATTTATTATTATCCTCTTTATTTGTCAGTGTTGTCCTGGCAAACCGTCAAGAGAGGTTGCTTTTTACCCCAGTGCCGTTCACTGTTTGCCTTTGTAAGGCGTTTCATCGTCCGACAATGTCCACATCAATTCCTTCGTTACCTGCGATTCACACACCATATGTATATCTTTTGCCCCGCCGTCACACTCGCTCGCTCGCCTTGTACTCCGCTGGTTTTGTTCCTACCTGTCTTATATTATGTTTATCTATCGCCCTGCCGTCCCACTCTCTCACTTGCCGTACACATCCGTTGACCGTGGTCCCCCTCTCCTCGCTTGCAGGGATTTGTCAATCCCTTCTTTTATTAGACATTGACGCGTTGCCCCCCCTTGATCGCCGGTCCGTTTTACTTTGCTGGCTATGTGCATGCGTCGCGACATCACCACTTCTCCCATCGCTTGCAGGGACTTGTTTGTTACTTTTTTATTTGTTGTTTTACTAATTAAAATTCATTTTCATGTTTTTGACCACGGATGGGGTTGTACCAGTTGAAGTGGTCTGCAGAACCACTGATGCTACTGGGTTTGTTCTTTATTCAATTGTAGCCCAGTCACCCCCTCTCTTGCTCGCGGTTTACATCAGTCACCGCCGTCCCCATCAGTTCGCTTGCAGGGAATCCATTGAAATTCGCTTTTAATCTGTCTATTAGTTGTGATTATTATTAAATTCATTGAGGTTCCAAGGTGGATCATTATGAGGACGGAATTGTACGCCATCCTCAACATGACTCACTCCCATCTTGCTCACCCACTCAAACACCAACCCAAACCAGCATGCCTCACCTCCATACGCCAGGTAGATAACATTAATCATGTCTGAAATTGATTCTCTAGAGAATAATACCGTTTTCTCCAGGAAGATAAGTGGGGTGGATGAACGATTTTCAACGAGTGCAAGCAATAGTAAGAGAAACAGGGAGAAAAGGAAAGCTAAGAAGAACAGAATAGGGCGGAGAAGAGGTGGAAGATGGAAAAGATAATGAAGAAACTTGCCGAGAAGGAAAGGAAGAAAAAATGCAAGAAAGAAAAAGGGCATGTTGAGCAGGAGAAAAGAAGAAAAAAATGAAAATGTTGGAGGAAGAACAAATTTGCTTTAGTGAGAGTGAGAAAGTGTTTCTGCCGCTCATTGATCAGCTGAGAGAGGCAAATGACAGTTCTGAAGTGAAAGCAGTCATCAAAAGCATCAAACCCCTCTTGACAAATGTGGAAGTGTTCACCGCTCCGTTCCTACGATTATACCATCTGGTGTTACTCGTGAAGGAAGTTCGTAAAACGTTTGAGAATTCGGATCCAGAGATGAAGATCACTACAAACAGCTAACGAATGAAACGGGTGTACAATAAAAAGGAAAAGAGTATTCCAGAGGATTTGTTCCCAAGAAACGAGCGAAAAGTACAACCCCGGACAAAGGAATGTTGGACAGTTGTGAGACAATTGCGGAGACAAGAAATGAAATTGCAGGATTTGGGCAGAGCTCAAATACCTATTCCAAGTGTGCCAGATATGACCTCTCCTGACCAATCTCTGCATTCCTCCGATTCCCCATCGATCGATTCCATACAGCCAGAACAATCCAAAAATACGTGTTCTATCAAGGGCATGTTTGATAAATTGAAGCCTGCTCCCAAACTGGCATCCACACCGTTTGCTGGTATATCAGGTCCGGTATTGCCCAAACCAAAGTTGCTTCCGTCCTGGGTGACAGGGCCCGCAATTGAGATTTAGGAATTTCACGAACAACATGCAAAACAGAGGAATCTTGCCTTTGAATTTCTATTGGACGCGACCTCGACCATTCCATCCGCCTTAGTCAATCTCATTAGGATTTCTCAATTGCTGGAGCTGGCTATTTTTGCCAAAACGAAAGTACACGGGTGTGACTGGAAACAATATTGGGAAAATAGTAGTGTAGACTTCATCCGACCTGGACTCGCCAGGAGTCTAGGAAGATAGCACCTACCTCTACGTACGAAAGCACACGTATCGTAGCACTCTACTAAAATGATTAGTACTGAGCTAACCAAGTCAATGGCACGTGCCATATGATTCGCACATAGGCGTCCCGTGCATGTATCCAGTACTGGAACGTGCATGGATCCAGCGACGTACTTGCCACGAATCATCTGCTCGAAAGTCTTGAGTTGTGCCCTACCTCGATCTCCTCACCTACAAAATGTGTTATCTCGTGCCTCACCTCTTTAACGCCTCTTGTAGCCTTGCAATTCTGCCTTTTTCCGCCGCAGCTTCCGCCTCCTTCCATCAGTACGTCGTCGGGCCGCTGTTGTCTTGGTTGAATCGCGCCTTGTTGATTTGCTTGTGTGGGGAACTGTCTTTGTTTGCCGCAAGAGTGGACGCCGTCAAGGCAACACTTGGTGTCGGATGTGCCCCCCCACGACCTCGGTCTCAAAAATTACCTGGCGTTTGTTGTGACTCGCCTGCCCCGCCCCTGCCTCGTCACCTCCAATGGATTGCTCCGTTTGGTTGATTGCCGCTGGCACGCCGGAGGGAGGTGTTGAAATATACCCCCGCCTGAGCTCGAACACCGAACTACGCGTAGGAGACACCAGTTGACTTAGCAACCAGAGATCAGTTAAGAAAAGTAACATGTTTGGTAACACACGGTAACACGCGATGTTCTGCCACACTGTTCTACTTATTCTGCGGCCGACCATGCCACGTATCTTCTTCTTATCGTGCGCGCGGGAGCTCTTTTCTGCTTGAAGTTTATCGTCTCTGTAAATTTAAATTTCTTAAGCCGCGTGACTGGATTTGGATCTTTTTTGCGATCTTGTCTGTCAACAAACTCCTGCGGTGCTATCATAATCTCGGGTTCTGATTGCACCGAACTACCGTGAAAGTCGGGACACAAGAATGTCGGGACATAAGAACGTAGTGTCGTAACATGACAAAGTAGCTTAGAGGTAGTTAACCCAACGGTGATTAGTCACTTATAGCTCCCCAATTATTTCGTTGGTTTAGGATGAAGGTTAGGGTAGTTTTACTCGTTACTGCTTACTTGTGTGATAATTTCCCTTTTGGGAAAATTATAATGTCGGGACATAGGAACTAGTGTCGTAACATGACAAAGTAGCTTAGAGGTAGTTAACCCAACGCTGATTAGTCACTTATATCTCGCCAATTTCTACAGAATCCTACCATGGCAATGACATGATCGTGTTCTCCTCTTCTTAACGATCATGATGATACCAACATTCCCTGTTTCCGATCAATACTTAATGAGTTACATGGTTGCACAGATTCAACCTCATCGAAGTGATTTTGACGCATCATACACACAAAATCTTTTTTTACGGTACGTTTATCAAGGCAGAACAACACGACACATTATCACAAAAATAATAAACGCAGCAAATCAATCAGCCTTGTCATTCTTCGTTCCCGGCGGAAACAACGAGACAAGCCTTGTCTTAGACATCGTTGGAATTCATGCCATCGATCAAGGTTGGACGTGCGATGAGCATCCAGAAGGTTGTGGCAAGGAATGTGTCCATCTCCACAAGGTTGTGGCAAGGAATGTGTCCATCTCCACTGATTGTACGAGTACGGAAGATTATGTTCATGTTGCATGGAAAATTATAGCTTGTGTTGCCAGTGTATCAGATTGTGGACAGGTTGGACACATGTCGAGATGGCTTTTTGCCGAAATACATCGCAGCAACAAAGTCGGATTTTTATGACGGTGCCACGGCAAAGGTAGTGAGGACGTTTGACGATATGGACCCCAACACAGCAATCTACTCGAAATGGCACCACAACCACGGGTTCAGTGAGGCCGAGATTCTTTATATTCCGAGTCCTGGAGAGGAGAAGAAGGGTGATTGGAAAATAGAAGATGTAGCATTTGTGGAAGCGGAGACTAAGAAACCATTGCCAAAGAAGCGTGCACCAGCAAAGAAGAAAATTATTTTGAAGTGATAATTTTTGTGTTACTTGTTGCGATAGTGAAATCGATACGGAGACTGTTTTGTAAATGTAGGATTAATTAATTAGATAAATATATAGTTGCAAACAAATAAAAAATTTACTAGCAGATTAGTAAATCGATTACTTGATAGTAAGGCGCTCAAACCATTCGTAACCGGATTTCATCCACGCGTTAGCCAACAATGGTTTATCTTTTATATCCGCCTGCTTCAACGACCCACATTGCAACCTCAATTCTCTCTGGATCCTTTGCCTTTCGTCCTTTGACGATTCCTTTCTCTACCATCCATACCCTCCACACTTTCCGAAGGCGATCTTTGTAGGGTTTGTTAAACCCAACATCGACAGGTTGACAGAGGGAGGTACAGCCACCAGGAATGTGCTGTACCTTTACTCCCATTGCTTCGATGATGCTCAAGACAGACTTCATCATGTGTACTCAATACGAATCGAGGAACAGCAAAGGCACAACATGTGCCGGTACCATGTTGACGTAAGGCCACTTTCTCCACCCAAAGAATCATGCAGCGTTCGTCCATCCACGCTTTTGTTTGTACCTCGTACATCACACCCTCGGGATAGGTCTTCAACTCGTACTTTTCGATCATTCCGCCAAGTACTGCCTTGAAGATGAGCATGGTTGGAAGTTGAGTTCCTGTGGCGCCGACAGTGACACATTTCGTGTCCGCCAACGAAGCCATGACTATCACACTCGTGAAGTTAACCTTCGTGAGAGTTTCTTAGGAGGCATGCTGAAGAAGTTGGGCGTCGGATCCATGTTGATGATGAAACGCTCGTCCTTGTCGGGGCAACGAGTTTGGGACGGATCATCTCAAGAAAGTCCTTCGCCTTTTCCTCAACTTCCTCGGAATCTTGTTGGGAAACACGCGTACTGATGGGGTAAAGCCCCAATGTTCAACGAATCGCATCATTGCGCATCACTGGGCGTTCTCACTCTTCTCTCCAAACTCTGGGAGCAACTTTGCAGCATGCATCATGAGGAATCCAATGTCGATTGGCAATCCACATTCACGCCGTTTGAAGAGATCCATCTGGGGGTCTTCGATTGGCTTAGGCTGACTATCTTGTCCGGGATCTTTAGCAATGGACTTGGTGTCCTTGTTGGGCGCTTCGTCCAATTCCTTCTCTTTTTTCTCTTACTTTGGGATTAATGATGCATTAACATTGAAACTTTTCGCAGCGGTGAGTTTTGACATACCTTGTCCCATTTTTTCGGGGATCCCTTTCAAAATAAACCGCTTCTGTTTGACAGTGTATGTCTTGCAAGGGACGCGGCTCTTACCACCATGTAATCGAACTCTGGGAATCTTCAGAAATTGAGTGGATGCAATTGCTGAGAAGGATGTTGAGTTGTGATGGTGTATTGACGATGGGGCTGATCCTGCACCATAAAAATGTGGGTGAACCGATGGCGTGGGTTGGCATTCCTATGCAGTCGTAGTATGTTATGGTATCTATTGAATGAAAAAAAAACATTTGAAAAATTACAATTTAGAGGATGATCTTTGCTTATTAAGTAGGTATTTCTTGTGTCCCGACTTTCACGGTAGGTAGACACAATTGAAATACATATTGATGGTACCATGACCCATTAAAAGAAGAAGGATGAATGAGAATAGAAAGATGATCCCTCCCAAGAGTCAAAGATAAAAATATTATGTAGGAATAAGATGAGACAAGGATGATAGGAAAAGATTGGAAAGTTACCAATGAATGCATTGCAGACTAATAATATTTGACATTATGCTATGAATATGAACTCATTTGAAGCGAATCTCCATCATGATTGGACATGTTTTCTGGTACGACAATAGCTTCAATTGGTTGTGGACTCCATCAGATATCGATGGCTGATTGAGCTGTGAAGAGGTCACCACTCCAGCAATGACAACACCAGCATATCCGTCCCATCTCACTAACTAATAATACGAGTTTGTTATGACACTCCACAGCCCTTATACAACATGTAACTATGACAATGTTATTTGATAATATTTTCTCTGTTTGTCGATATTTGAGTTTTTGTTGTTGGTCTGATCCCATGACCGCAGCTGCGCTGTTGTTTTTGTACACTTGCAGATAACAATTGAGTTGACTCTCTTGAATTATCATCATCAATTTTGTTCAGCGGATTCATCATTCTGTTGTCATATCCATTGTCATCCTGTGGAGAGGTGGGTTGGATTAGGCTGGTCATTTTGCCGAACGTACCACATAATACTGGGAGATGGTTGTAGTTGGGCACTTATCAATTGGATGGGGTACCTCTCAATGGAGCCGGCCTTGGTTTTTTTCATAACTCATTACCTCATGGACTGAGGCTTTCAGAATCTTGGTGGTCTCCTGGTGTGGCTCCGCTCCATGGCCCATGCCCAGGATTTGATCCGGTGGTGTCACTGCCTGGAGACATAGGGGTGGAAAGGATTCTGCAAGACTCAAGAGGTTTATGACACCCTGTTGACAACAGACAACAAACAACAGACGGATAGGTGAAGCCGTTTCTAACCAGCTTTTACGATTGATACACAGCCAATCGATCTACAGAAATCTATCACTACACCATCATAACAATCGTCTCCTCTCACTACAAGAGCAAGAGTCGCTACTTACCCATGGCTCGTGGAGTTTGACCCAGCTTCGGTTCCTGACAGTCAGGCTTTTCTCCTGGAAATGGATTTCTTCATGCTACAGGAGTACAATACTGAGCAAATGAACTACTGGGTCCTGGCTACATGGACAGTTAAGCGAGCATCTATAGATCCACCGAAACCTGCACACACCTCAGACCAACTTAGCCCACCGGCTTGTTGATCGAACCCTGCCCCCAACTGGCCCCAGACCCCCTATGAGACAGAGATGGCTTTAGTTAGGTTTTATGTTAAAAAAATTAAACTGAAATTTTATAGTACGTTACATGGGTCAGTGATGACGAATCTACGTGTAGTCAAAGATATACTGAAATCGCACTTGTCGGAAGAGAACACTTGCCAACTGAACACCTCTACACTATCTACCCAACAAATGAGCGATCTAAGCAGATAGAAAATTGCATCGCACGGGGTCTGAACCCATGACGCCGGTTACCTGGGAGCGCCGCTCAACCACTCACCCACTACAGGGTAGATAGGTTTTATGTTATACTCACCCCGACTTGGGAGGAGCTTCCGGCTACACGCCAACGAGGTGAACACCTGCCGCTCAAGCAGCGTTGATGCAAAAATATTGGCAATCTTGAAAGTTCCTAATGGAACTGCACCTCATGAAATAGGTTTAATTTACTAAGCTAATAATATTATTACTTCAATGTTCTTGTTTTCGTATCCTGTAAAAGTAGGGTAGCGCTTTTTTCAGAGTAGCATGATGTAAGACTGGACGTGAATTATTCAAGCACAACAGGACGACTTATTAGGTACTATAGGTATTTATTTTAAATTCATGGTTTTTATTCTTACAAATATGAAGAGTTCTCGACATCCAAAACTCTCGGATGGTCTTGAAACGTCCTTTTCCAACATCGTCGGCCTATGGTCACGGTGACAATGGTGGAAAAATCCTTCGCGTCTTGGTCGCGATACTGACAGACACTGTGACGTGATGACAATAATGAATAATGCAGGTGACTAGTACGTAGGTAGTAGGACTACATTATGTAAGA
>JALLPF010001019.1:0-10815 GCA_036939455.1 Cyclotella distinguenda | reverse complement strand
TCTAAACCAACAAAAGTGATCAAAGCTTGATTGTTGTATGAATAATACAAATACCGCCATGCAGATTCGCCTTGGTTAGTGAGCGAAATACGAGGTATGCGTCGCTGACGTAAGCGTCTCTGTTCTGGGTCCAAAGAGAGATAGTACAGATGACGATTCCTTGAATGTAGCTGGCGACGGCAAAGCCTGGCTTCTTCGTCAGCAGCATCACGATTTCGCTGATCCTGGTGAGGATGAAGGTACTCATCTAGTTGACGTGCCTGTTCCTGTTGGTACTCTAGCTCCAACGCGAGAAAAATGTACCAATTGAAACGCATCGCGTTCAAATGAAGATGACTTTATTGGTTGAAGCGTGTGATCTACGGTTGGGGGTATCGATCACAAGATGCCTATGGGTGTGAAATGTCTATTTTTTGGGCGCGATGACGCCGATTGAAATAAAGAGAGAAGAAAAAAATAAGCGCGAAACTGTAACATCAAATCTCGGTAATCAAACTCTAATTTAATTTCGGGTTCGTTCGTGCCTCAAATTCTCAAAAAAAAGAAAAGGTTCGATTGGCACCAAATCATCAAATCATCAAATATCAAATGAATTTCGGGTTCGCTCCAATAACAAATGAAAAACATCCATAAAGCTTATAACCTATTTATTTTTGAAAAATGTAAGTACTTATACTTTTTTAGCTGCCTATGGACGAGCCCTTATAATCTTCTGTACGTCAACATCAACACATACGCATCAACGTCGAAAAAACTACGCGTGGCCCACAACCGGATGTTGTCTTCGTATTATTACTTTTCGTCGTCCCCAAGATCGAAATGAAGAATTTTTTGTTCATCACTGCGTTTATTGCGGCTTTCATTCAAAACGCATCTGCGTTCGCTCCAGGGATTGCATTTGGAACTTGCAAGTCGGCAAGACGCTTTACCTATTCCCCGTCAACTAATAAACATGGATCGTCGTACATTGCGAGCCAAAAATCCATCGCCATTCAGAATCAACGGAGCTCGTTAGGTTCTGTTCAATTGATGGGTCTGTTTGGCCTTGGTGCTCCGGAGATCGCTATCATCCTCATCGCAGGGGCTTTTCTACTGGGTCCACAGAAACTTGCAGAACTTGGAAAGGAAGCTGGTAAAATGGCCGGGGAATTGAAAGAAGTCCCGAAAGAATTTCAAGAAGGGCTAGCTGAGGGGGAAAAACAAGCACAGAAAATGAAAAAGGAGATTGCTGATTCATCTTCGGTAAAAGATGCGGAGAAAGAATAAAATGTTTAAGCCGATTCTTAGGATATCTTAAGTGATCGAGTTCAATGGTAGCTGTATGAATGGTATTGAAGGGGCGGGATAAGATCGTTGCACAAACCTGACAAATGTTGTGATATTCGAGTGTTCGAGCTGCATTGTTAAATGATAATCATGATATTTTGGACACTGGAACATGATAATAATATTATTATGGTATGAAGAAGTCCCTCTCTAACTTGTAAGGGTCCTGGGGAAGAATGTTACCGAGGACCTTCTGTATTTAAGTCTCGTAGCGCAACTCGCGTTGTTGGCGCGCAATTATTGTCGAAATGGACAGAACTGCGACAGCCAAGCGATATCAAGAAAGTCAAAAAGTATATCAAGACTGAAACCGAACCTCCATCCCAATCCGATCGTTTATTTCTGTTATGGTACTCATTACTGCCTGCGTACTCAAATAATATTCAGCCATATAATGTTATGAGCGACAATACTACCTAGGTCAATTAAGTTTCATTGCTCACACCTCTACCTAGATAATAAGTATAAGGAGTGCACTCACTGCCTCCGAAACTCAACACCTCGAGTTCATGTCAAACAAATTACTATCGTAGTATATTGTCATGCATGTTTCTTTATTGCGGCCTCAATAGCCTCGGCGTTGGCTCCATTCACTACGTCGACCTTTTCCCCATTTTTAAAGTAGTGAAATGACGGAACCGAGCGAACTCCCTCACGCTTCATCAATTTCGAGGCGTCTGGGCTTGCATCGCCAATAACCTACGGTTGATCAAAAACAAACGATCAACGCGTTTCAAACGTTATCCTGGAGATAGACACGGTCATGAGTTGAAACGGAGTGCTCACCTTGATGAAAACTGAATCTGTGTATTTATCACTCAATTCGTCAAATTTTGGCGCAATGACTTTGCATGGCCCACACCATGTAGTAGAATAGTCAATAATAACCAATTTCCCCCCTGCGATCGAAATCTTCTTATCGAATTCTCCCTCACTGTTGATATCTATCACGACCCTGAGAGGTTGAGCCGTGCTAGAGATTTGTCGCGACGGTAACAAGGGGACGAAGCCGTCAACTCTGGCGATTGCGGTGAGGACCATGGCAATTGTCAGAATGCATATTTTCATCATGGCGATAGAAGGTGAGGGGAGCAACAAGTTCTTCCGGTTGTCGGGATGCACCTTGGATCGAGACTTAATCTGGCTCCGTTGAATCGTAGGATACGGAAAACCTTGAAGTTGAAGCTTGTGATGTCATGTTCGGTCTGCCGTGCGTTTTTGATCAAGTCGACTTTACTACTATACTCACACGAGACTGTGTGGTATACGTAGATAGGCAGATAAAAGTAGGTAGTACTTATACGTTTTAGTCGCTTGTACGGAGCACACGAAGTGAGGTGCTGACGTCGGCACACGCTCCCAGCTCCCAGCGCTCTCTGCCTTTTTCTCAACGACCAAAACGTGCCGTTACCCAGACGACCGCAGGGTCAGTTAACGATAAAAATTTCACAATGATCATTGCCAGGATCGCAGCTATTGGTCTCCTCGCAGCCAACGCCAACGTACCCTCTAATGCCTTCTCCTCCCATATCCAACCCTCGAAATCTTCTCTCATCTCCCTCCACGAAACCAACTCTGGCCTAGACACCGACCCAATCTTACCTCCATTTGCCACAAAGAAAGATTACACAGCGTATCTTGAAAAGGCGGGAAGACTTCCCCAGGGATTTGCCGTCGGCACCGCCAAAGGATCGTTTGTGAGCGTTGAGGCTCCGGCGTTGGGGCCACTCCCTATCAAGGCAACCGTGATCCAGTTGACAGATGGACCCAGTAGTAGCTGGGCAGCAGTATACACTGGGAATAGGGTGAGGGTTTTTTCATTACCCTTCTTTGACATTGAACTCAACCATGTCCTAATCTGTGTGACGAAAATAATCATGTTTGAATGTATTTTTACCCAGTTTCCAGGTTGTCCTGTCAAAGTTGGCAGGTCTCGCCTTTCCGCTGGACACCCCATTCAGGCTCTGGTCATCAACAACAAAGTCTCTAATGTCTGCCCTGGAGGTGATGGTGTTGCTGCAGCTGAATCCGTCTGCGCCGCAGTCGCTGATAAATTGAATCTACCTGGTGGGGCCAACTCTGTTCTACCTTCTTCAACTGGTGTAATTGGTTGGAGACTTCCTGCGAAAGAATTAGCTGAAGATATTGTTCCTCTAGCCATTGAAGCATTGCAGTCAGAGAGTGCGTACGCTGCCGCGGAGGCAATTATGACAACCGATAGATACCCTAAGCTACGAAGTAGAACGTTATCCGATGGGGTTAGGATTGTTGGTGTCGCAAAGGGAGCAGGGATGATAGAACCTAATATGGCTACCATGTTGGGATATATCATGACTGATGCAATTATAGAAAAAAGTAAACTGCAATCCATGCTCACGGAGGCATGCGACAGATCGTTCAATTCAATTAGTGTGGATGGGGATGAGTCGACCAGTGATACTGTTGTTGCCATTGCGTCAAGTCTCAAACCGTTGACATCGGAAGATAATTTTAAGCAGGCCATGTATGAGGTCTGCGAAGGTCTATCGGCAGATATTGTCCGCAATGGAGAAGGGACAGGGCATGTGATAAAAGTCACCATATCAAACTTCCCTGGATCGGAACATGATGCTCGACGAATGGGTAGACATTTAGTGAATTCTCCGTTGGTCAAGTGTGCTATATCTGGGTGAGTTGATGAATGGAGTCGAGCTGTTTGCACTCATTTATCCTTTGACGTTTTAACGATTGGTATGAAATCGATCAAAGAAACGATCCCAACACAGGACGTATCGCAGGAGCAATCGGTTCGTTCATGGGCAAGTTCTTCCCGGACGAAAGTGTTGATGAAATGTCTTTGACGTTAGGGGGCAGGACCATCTTCAACAATGGCCAATTTGTACTGGAAGGAGACTCAGTTGAAAAAGAATTGAGTGATCATATGGCAGATGCACAGTTAGGAGAGCACGACGACTTTCCGAAACATCAAAAGTTCGTTGAAATTGGAGTGAACTTTATTGGGACAGGCTCAAACGCTGTAGTCCTAGGGAGTGATCTAACGAAGGAATACGTAGATGTAAATGCTGATTATCGAAGTTAGAGAGTCCGGAGCAACAGGGAATGGATCAGCTGTCTATGACCAATCTTAGATATAACCGCTTAAAGATGTCGGCAGATGTTTCTACGGAATGATAATATTATAATAGTAACATATTAGCGATCTCTTACAAGGGTATCTTCTATTGGAATTCGACCTCTGTATTTCCTTTTATTCAAATCGGATCTGGGTGCATCGCAATTAAAGCACTTATAGTCGGTAAGGTCGATCAAACTGTCACAAATTTCACAAACTGCTGGTAGCTGGCTGCCATTTTGCTGATTGTAACATCGTTGGCCAGTTCTCCATTGGAAATAATACGAAAGATTGAGGTCTGGGTCGTAGAGCTTCTCCCAACCACATGATGCAGAACCAAACCTCTCCTCATAATTTTTGAAGAATTTGACCCAATTGGCACGAAAGTTTTCTACCAGGACCTCGAACCGCTGGTTCACTTCGTCGGTTGTATGCGATAGCCTGGGATCCGATGTTTGCTCTGATGTTGTAAGGGCCGTGACGTTGCAACGATCTGACATGCCTCTATCACGTTCACGTTCAGCCTCTAACGCATCTAGATGGGCTGCTTTCAACTCTTCGAGAAGCCTCCAAAGGTTTGATCTGAGTTCCTTCCTCTCTTCAAGCCTCTCCAAAGGGAAATCGGAGTATGATAATAAAGTCTCCGTCTCTTTTAAAGTATGTAGGATTTTATCAGCATACCTCTCCTCAGGAAGACGACTGTCAAAGCCCTCAGGAGCAGCTTCAAGACATTCAAATCGTCGAAACAATGCAGATAGAAAATCTTCGTTCAGCTGTTCAGTACTCGAACCATTGCTCGAAGTGTTTGTGAATTGTATATGTCTGTCACTGTATTTAATATCAACAAATCCAGATGAGCCAAATTTACGTCGTCGAGCCTGTCGGTAACATTCCCACTGATTGTGATGGCTTCCTGATATTCTTTCAATGAATCTCGACTGGTAATCAAAAGCCGGCTTTATAATGTCATTGTTGGTCTCCACCAGCTCAAGGAAAGAATCTAGGGTGATGAATTCGCTTTGGTTATAATCCCGAAGTGTTTTTATTGCGCTGTCACATAAATTTTCTTGTTGATTGTTAAATACCATCCGCAGCATCGCATAGCATTCGTCCATTGATAGCTCCCCGCGCTGGTCCACATCAAAAATGTTGAACACATATCGAGCCATCAACGATGCGTCATATGAGCAGTAGTTCCATAAGCATACTAAGAATTCTTCGAATGATTGATCTTCTTTTGATTCAATGATAATTGATTCAGAACCAATGTGGTGTGATGCATAGCTATCGAAGATTCTTTCGGTGAATACACCTCGCTTCAACTGTGATGTTAATTAAAACATAAACACATCAAAAAAGGAACGTCCGAATGACTTTATCACGTAGGTGATTATTTGACTTACCTCAAAATATCGATGAAATTCTACGCATGATATTCTTCCTTCAAGGATATTGATCGGGATAGTCAGCATGAATTAAGAGACATGGCGAGTATTTCTAAAATTACACACCATCTCCATCTATGTCCATCTTTACAAAGGCTCTAAACATGTCGCTGGCATCTGGATGGGATGCCATCTCAATTTCCTTCAGTATCTGGGCGGAACAGCGTTAACAAGGTAAAAAGAAGTAGAATTAAAATGGGCCAAGATAAACAAATTATATTTTGGAGGATACCTCACCTCGTGGCATTTCGGCAGTATCTGACTGTCGAAATACTGACTTCCGAATTTATTACACCTACGCTTCGTACGGAGGAAAGATATCATGGGGTCGAATGATCGATATCGCTGAACCGACGTCGCTGAACAGTCGCGGACAACCTACGAAAATGGGGTAAAACCTGCCCCCGACCTCATTTTCTTTTATACACACGGCAAAAACATGTGGATGGAGAACCCCCTTCTCTTTTCTCTTGCGTTGCTCTCATTTATTTTTTCGTCATTCGCAGAAATCTTCTGCGGCACTATTGCACAGCTAGCATTTTTTCTTCTTGAGACCATGCAGGAAGGGACCAAGAGGCCAACATGCAGATTCGAATCCGTGTGCGACCCCAAACCGGTTATCACTTTCCAAGCAAAGTCGATACAATTCTCATTGACTCCTCTGAAAGGCTGGAAACTATTCAAGAGAAATACCAGACAAATGGATCATCGACGAGACTGTATTACGGTCAATATGAACTTCCTTTGAATAGTTCCATCGGAAGCCACAACTTTGTTGACGGAGCCATTATTGAATGTTGCCGCAGCCCAGCTGTCGCTGCTGCTCTTTCAGCATGCCTCAAAGATTTAGATAAGGTAAAAAAACTTCGTCCCGCCGATCGGACAAAGGAAGCGTTAAGTGGTATTTTGCAAACGCCACTATTCATAGAAAATGACCCTACTCACGACGTATGGAAATCACATTCCTGGAACGACGATAGCATCACATGCCGAGCCATTAATTTTGCGACAATGAAAGCAGTTCTGCAACGAAAGGATCGCTACCAAGTACATGATTTGCCTCAGTGTAATAGCTGCCAAAGTCTATTCGATGCGCTGCAATCTCATAAAGTCTGGACAGGGGGGAACCATGAGAATAACAATTGTCGGTGGAACCAACAGTCACACATCTTCAAGCCACAAAAGAAGGATGGAACTGGTCCAACCACAAATTGGATTCTTCTTCAGCAAAAGTTAGATATTCAACAAAACATATGGCGTGAAATTCTTAACGACCCGACTTTCCCCAATGAGCGAGATTATTTGGAAGTATTCGTGGAACGTGATCATTCACGTCACAGTATTACGAATAATTCACCGACTCGGAAAGATTCTGAGACGTATCTTAGACTTCTCTCGTCTCCTAGCTCCTTTGTACAACCGCGAACTCCTCCGCGTCTTAAAGCAGCTCGAAAATTTCAATCTATAACAAAATAAAAGGATCGAAGTCCTCAACATCAGAGCATTTCAGGGAACGATGGCCAAACACATATTCCACAATATTCATCTGGACCTTTCGCAATTCTAGCCACCCTTCATTCGGCTATACACTCATCTCACCCACATTTCAACGGACAACGTTTACTGACACTCACTGAGGATCAGCTAAAAAGATCTGCTCAACCCAGGTGCAGGTCAAATTTATACGACAAAATGAGAATCTGTGGGCGCAACGCTTTTGCTTGCATGGATAGACTCATAGAAAAGCAATTCGTGAGGAAAGAAATAGTTCGAAATAATCAATCACAAGGAGAGGACATTGACAAATGGGGGCTGATTCGCGAGGGAGAAATCATGGGAGGCTCTTGCGCAGACTTCGAAAGAGCTGTCAGTGATGTACTACCTCGAGGTGCTCTCAACGTTGGAATTTCTGCCAAGTCGTCGAAGATTGTAATTTGCATGGATTCGCGTGAAGATCCGCATTACCTCCAACGCATGAAATGGAGTTGCGAAGACGATAACGTTCCATTTTTTGAAACTGAAATACCTGCTGGAGACTCCTCTTCCTCGACGAGTCTCTTAACAGTTTGATCCCGCTTGTTACCGAGCGAAAATCGTGGTCCGATTTGGCTGATTCTTGTCTCGGAAAAGGTCGTGCCAACAATAGGCTCGATTGTGTCCGATAAGATTCTTCATCAGGGATAAGCTGTCTTGGAAACTGTCAGCTCTGCAAGATGAAGCGCTGCGGTTGTGCACAAATATTATTCTTGATTGAGGGCGAGAGATGTCATGGTCACGGTAGCAGTAGCTCTCAGCGCAGAAGATCCTGCACTGTTGACAACTGTCGCATAATGACACAATACAATCGCTGTTTTCTATTCGATCACTGCTGCAGGACAGTGTTTCGTTTGCATCACAAGCTCTAGACAGAATTGCCGGAAGTGACTACCTATCATTTCAATTGTACTTTACTTTACTTAACCAACGCACGTCACCGAGACCCAATCGCAAAAAATATGATCTTTCCAAGACTAAACTAAAATGTGTGCACGAATGGGACGTGGGGCCACTAATTTCGATTGCTGCGAACAGTCAATGGAATTCGAGCACTATTGATCTTTTGCTCGGCACGGAAAATGCAGATCATTCAAAAAACAATTGTATTCCAGAAGTTTCAACCTATCTGAAAACGCTATAATATGCATTGACTCTGATGATGATGACTCTGTTGTGGTCGTTCATGAATCTAAAAAATCAGGAGAATTGGGGGCAATATGCCTCGATTTTGACTCTGAATCTCACGATGATCCGGTCATCGATGTTGATTGCTGCAGTTATTCTAAAGTACTGAACACGTCAGATGACTCCATCATCGTTGTTGATGTCGAAACAAAAACTAAGAAACAAAAAGCAAATGAAACGTCAACTGCTGCGTTGCCTTCGAAATCAAATGCTGGAGCTAGAGACTCTTTACTCTTGATTCATGGCAGGGACAACTACGAATGTCAGATTGGTAAAAAACTGGACAAAATTTGGAAGGCGATGTATCTAGATTCTGGTAGAACAAGTAGTTTCTATCAAAATTCTTACAAGTCTTTGAAAGATGCATTGCAATCATCATCCTCTTTCCTCTCTGTTCACGAAACAACCATTACACTTTTTAGTTTATGGATTCAAGTGATCATGGGTGTACAAGTGAGATATGTAGAGGGAATCAATGTTGTACCTGAGATAATGCGAAACCTTGAAACAAAGTCAGCGAAATCTTCACTAATGAATTCAGTCAACGAAAATGTCACAAATCAATCATTCATCGCCTCGAAGAAATATACAACGCCACCGCCAAAAAGGAATCGCGAAAATTGGAATACGAATCAGAGCGGGTCGTATGAAGCCGCCCCTCATTCCTTTGATAGTACGCAATTATCATTTTCCAATAGGGATGATTTTGTTCTCCGCGAAGCCCGTCAAAAAAGATTCGATAAAAACCTTAGGAACAACAGGAGCCAACTTGTCGGTCTTCAATGCATCGAAAGAAAGATACCCGAAAGTTGGGATTGTCCGCAATGCACTCTTCAGAATGATTCGGCCTCTGACGTATGCTCTGCCTGTGATTTCTGCTCAAAATCGATTGCCGACACATATAAACCATTGGCCAGAGTGAGGGCCGAGACTTGGATTTGCAACTGGTGCACTGCAAAGAATACTCCAAAAAATTGTATATGTTCGGCGTGTGAATATCCAGCCGAGTCGTTGTCGCAACATAGCCGGGACATTTCTGTCAAAAAACGAATACGTTGTGGGGCGTGCGGAAATGAGGGACATAATAGATCAAATGCTACAAAAGTTTGCTGCCCAGCATTTTATGATGAACATGAAGTTGACAGGCGAGAACGAATTCGAAAGAAGAAGGAAGACGCCATTGATCAAGAGCATCAAAGGATTAAACGTCTAGAGCGTGAAGGAGAAGCTGCAGAGACCCTACACAGAGACCGGCTCGAGCAGACAGAGAAGCTGAAGAAAAATGTTGCCAACGCAGGAGAATATCGAAAACAGGAGCTTAAGAGAGCAAAGGAAAGGATGCAAAGGATGCAAAAGCGCAAAAAATAATTAACTTCAATGCGAATACAGCACGGTCTGTTTTGGGTTGGATGCGCATAAAATGGCACTGCCGCTGTGGTTCCACACTCTTCGAATTCTCTGAAACTCAGAATGTGTTATCAATTCTATAAAAGGATCGGACCAGTCATCTCTTCCAATCTTATACAATCCCTTCAACGAATCCTATGAATGATGGAAAACTCAAAAGATCATCATCCGAGACTGCACTTTATTAAAAAAGTTTTCAAAATCTTGGTCCCTATTTTATTCAAATTCTTCTCGAAAATTTGAAGGATTCGCTCAACACGGCCATTCGTTTCCGATGCATTTTTCACCATTGACTACGCCAATCGTGTTCAGTCTCATGGCGCTCGGCGATACCAGCATAACCGTGACCGGGCGAGCGTATCCTCAGGAGGCTCTACAATGCTATGCATCGTCCGCGCTATCTCAAAAAGAAGGCAAAATCATCTGCCCGGTTGATAGAAATGCTTTTTGTCTAAAAGAGGTCGTTAATTCAACACGTGCTGATTGTGGGACCATTCCTGGAATCTACTTTGGCAGAGACGTCTGGGATGTCGTATTGGCTCAATGCGTTTATCGCAAATGTGGTGCAAATTGCCCGTCCGAGGAGGAAGATCGAAGGAGAGTATTCACTGGGACTAAAGGCTCGCCGGCTTCAGAAAGGACTCCCATTTCCACCTTCGACCGAACATCTTTTTGTTGCGACAGTAACTTGTGCAATTCCGGAGAAGGAATAATGGTCATTGCAATTGGAGTAATAGGAATAGCTCTTGCCTTAGCTGCTATCGAAATTTGAACTACGCTGCTCAATGCGCACCCTAATGCAAA
>JALLPF010001018.1:0-10760 GCA_036939455.1 Cyclotella distinguenda | reverse complement strand
CCGAGAAGTTTAAAATAAAAAGGGACAAGAAAGGTATTGTCCGAAATATCCAACAGTCCCTCGTTGAAATAGTGTTATCATCGATTCGGTAAATTCTCGTTCAGTCAGAGAGTCAAACAGCATCGTATCGATCCGGTTCATATTCATATCGTTTAGTTTTATAGAAATAACTACGTTAATCACAAAGATGGAACCGCGCAACTGTTGGTCTGATTGGTTCTTTAACCACCCCATGAACAACAAGGAAACAGGCGAATGGACGACTTTTTTGAATTCCTAATGGTGGGATCCAACGCGGACACGAAAGTGAAGCTACTGTCAGAATGCTTCGAAACTGCCTTCCTCATTGCAACATCAAAGTCGGAGATTGTCATCTGTCCCAATCCTTTCAACTCCGGAGGAAACAAATTCATCCAACGAAACAAGATCATCGCACTCGTTGGAGGAGCAAGCGTTTAGTATCATTCTTGACACCAACACCCTCATCGAAGACTGCAAATTTGACTGTCCCGACAAAGAAGTGATATATCCTATGACATCGGGCGAAAACTTTAAGGCCTCTCACAAGGACTTACCTGACCGCTTCCATGGGTGCAACTCCATCCTTCTGCCTCCTTTCCTCCTTTGCGGTCTGTTGATGGCTAATTCCAAAGACCCTTACACCCTCTTCCAGGCCACCCTTTCATGCGCCACAAAATTCGATGAAGAATTTCTGGGCAACGAAGACTTATAAAGTATTACAATGGATTTGGGGTGTTCGAAGCAAACAAGTCGGCGAGGTGAAGTTTACCTTAGGCGACAACAATCCCCAGGCACAGCATCACAGCGACTGTTGTCATACAGTCTGCATCAATGGCGTTGCCTCTCCTAGAATCAACGACTTCACACCTTTCTTTGCCGCCCTCTCCAACGACAACAAATCAATCATGAAGACCCTTACAGCTCAACTCTTCCGCCAGGCTGACACGAACGAGCGGCTGGTCGAAATGCACATCAAGGAGTTTGAAAGGAAAAGTGAGAAAGACTCTGAAGCCAAGAACAAAGTCAAGAAACTACACCACTCTGTTCTGAACATGCTCAAGATTGGTTCGTCCACGCCAGATAACTACGACATTGGCGAAATTTGTGACTCCGCTACTTGCATTTTCAACATGGACACCATTGCGCCGAGCGAGAATACCGCCACCAGTTCGACACCCTCGGAATCGAAAATGTCAACTTCTCTCTTGGACTAATCACGGCTCTTCATGCTGGAGTCTTCCTCTGGACTGGCTCTTCCCCAGACAATTTCTCAATGTTTACTCACTTTGTGATGAAGACCAGCAACATCGAAGACCGATCTCGCCACATGTTCCTACACCTTGTCACCAAAGAAGGTAAAGGAAAAACAATGGATGAGATTTTGGCGAGAATTAAACAAGTTGTTGTCGTACCTGCGACATTTGACGAACTTGCGAAACAACTCTCTATCTTCCATGCAGCCTGCAAGATTTGGTTTGGCAGTGGCAGCTTCCTCGACTCTGCTTTCCTAATAGACGAAGTCAAGGAAAATGAAGATGATTTTGAGACCGGAATCCGCTGTGATAGACAATTCACAGCCAGGTTCATGTATACACTTGACAAAAAAGTCCAACGTTTCCTGAAGAGTTGCAGCAAGGCTCGTGATACTGAGGAGATGCCTACGCACCTCCTAGAGTTTGAGCCAGTGGTCGAATCCGTTTTGACAAACAACTTCAACGCCTCGCTACCTCCAACGTTTACTTTCGATACTTCCAAAAAAGAGAAACAAAAGAAAAAGGACAAACGCGAGGAGAATGAGCCCCCAGCATGTGCTGGGTTAAAAACTTCAGTCGAAAACACTCACCAGGATGAAGACTTCCAATTACTTGACGGCAAAGTCTGGATGGACGTATTCGGAGGAAGATTCCAAGGAAGCAGACCCAACTGGGAAGGACAAGACAAAATGTGTGTGAGGTGGCACATCAAAGGCGACTGCTTCGCTGACACGTCCCCAAAACAGCTATTTCAGCGGAGCGCAAGGCCGGGATGCTAAAATTCATCTCGCGCTGCCGCAAACAAGAATGAGGGTTAGGGTCAGGACCGAAAGGTATCCGACCACTACGCAAACCACCCGATATTCCTGCTCCCACGAGGTCACTTCTCCTCCGTCACAAGACATCAACTCAGCACTACCTCCCGCCCTCATCGACAACACTCCCAATGTCATTGCTTTCCGCCAGGATGCCACAGGACGATACCAATCCAACGTCAAATTCAAAGATCTCCCAAACAACAACTCTGACCTTTTAGGTGAGTCAACATCACTTACAAATCATAGCCCGCAAGAGATCTTCGGGATTGGCAACATATCAAAACACTACAAGAACAACAACTCTCTCCACAACACCCTCCCGTGTTTCACACAGGAGACCTCAGCTACGGCACCTTCAGCTTCTTCAGCACACGTTAACTTACCTCGATGGCCATCTCCAAACCTATGCTACCTCATCTTGCAGACAATCGCATCGGACAGCGACCGCCTCGACAAACCACTTTTCACATTCGAACTGTCCGCATCAGCAGCGACACACAACTTCCAAGTCCTACAAAGTTTCAACTTTGACCTGGACAACGCAATTAAATCACAAGACGACTCACCAGTTGGATACGGATCCGAGTTCAGACGTACATCTGTCATCGAACCACTTTTCATGAATCACCCAATTTGGGAGCGAACAAAATCCATCCTCACATCAGGATCCCAATGGCCACTACTACCTATTTCCAAGGCGAACCGTTTATTAGACATCGACAGCGCACTTCAGAAAGGAAATCACAATGGCACAAAACTGCAGCCTCACCTTCTCCACGAACTAATCAACAGAGACGTGACACATGGATACGCCCTCCCTCTCCCCTTAGACTACATCAAAGTCATCCCAGACGTGTGTCTAGCACCTCTAAATATTCAAGCTCAACATACCATCAACCACACCGGCCAAATTATTTCAAAGGACAGACTTACCCACGACCAAAGCTTCCATTGGGCCTCCGAGAACTACGTAAACTCCCGTGTGGATGATTGTCATTTAGCCCCATGCCTTTTCAGCCCCGTCATAAAACGAATCATCAACTGGTCCGTTGGCGCACCCCGAAAGGCGGATATTGGCTTCCAAAATTGATTCTAAAAGTGCATATCGACGGTGCCACCTCGATGGCGATACAGCAATCCAATCCTGTATTCAACTTCCAGATCTTGGCCTCGCAAACACCGCGCTACGCCTAACTTTCGGTGGAAAACTCGGCCCCAGTGAATGGGGTTGCCTAAGCAAGCCAATTTGTG
This sequence comes from Cyclotella distinguenda, assembly GCA_036939455.1. Lineage (NCBI taxonomy): Eukaryota > Bacillariophyta > Thalassiosirophyceae > Thalassiosirales > Thalassiosiraceae > Cyclotella > Cyclotella distinguenda. The sequence goes on along the minus strand of JALLPF010001018.1, from coordinate 7,417 downwards.
ACTTGTCAAACGCGATTCTCGAAGACAGAAATTGGAATCCTTCAGAGTTATTCTCCCTGATTCCGTCGTCCCTGCCCCAGTCTACCTTTCTGGCGACATTCCCTTGGCCAAAGGAAAAGAGTTGATTGTTGAATTGCCTATCCGCGATACCGGCATCCAAGATGTCTACATCGACACATGATTGGTCTGACCATCGATATACCCGGATCAGACAACTGCAACCGACTTGAACGAGCCTCACTCCTCGCCATCCATGCTGTTGCACGACCAAACAACCCCTCAGAACCCATCCCCCGTGAGGTCATGGCCGCCCAAAACAAACTTGCTGCCGAATCCGGTTTAGAAGAACAAAAAATCATCGTGGCACATCAATTTCCGTACAATCGCCATCTTAATCCCGACAAACAAATACATCGCTTGAAAAACAGACGCTTCAAACATCCTCCTAACAGGATCCGCTACATGAAAAACACTGGAAACAAACCTTGGTCGTTGGGCACACATATCCAATGTGATTCCTCAAGTAAATCACTTTACAAGCCGATTTCGTGACCTGTCATTCAAAGTTAAAGGAATTCATGAGGCTAAAGTGACATCTGAAACACGCGACGATCTCGAAACAATGATCTAGTTCATCGAACGTGCTCACAGCGGAATTGACATGAACGTACCAGCCTTTATCACTCCCACTACCATTTACCGCAGCGACTCCTGCCCCTACGGATTAGGGGGCTACAGCAGTTTTGGCCGCGCTTGGAGATGGGAAGTCCCCGATGACCTACTTTGGAGAGCATCAAACAACTTGTTAGAACACATACCTAGCTTCTATAATTTGTGCTTGGATCGACATCTTGGAACACAGACTCTCACCTGGGGATTGCTTCCTGTCTATGACAGATTCCACAACATCCAAAGGATGGAGTTAAAAAGACCAGCTTCTCCGAAGACATCACACGCCCCATCGAAGCCACCGTCCGAATTGCCGTCGCTCGCTGAGACGCCCACCTAATCTTCGATAACAAACTCAAAAGATATAGTCAGTGGTTTGCCAGCATACAGAATGAAGTCGCTGACGCTCTCTTGCGGGAATTTGACCGCTCGGACGCAGAACTAACACAACTCCTCTTTACTCAACTCCCTTTACAGATGCCCAACACTTTCTCCATTCAACCCCTGCTCAGTGAAATCGTCTCCTGGTTGACCTATCAACTGCGGAGACTGCCCGTGAAGACGCAGTCACAGGAGCCACGAATGCAAACCAACTTAGGGCGTGGAAGCGATGGGTCAGCTGGTGCAACTCCGCCGGCATCAACGACTACTTCCTCGATAATTTCGAATGAAATGAGAAAATTAGACTCAAGGGAGGATTCGTCCAAGCAATGCATGATGGGCGTTTCTCCAAACGCTCTCGCAAAAAATTGGTTGAAGGAACAGTCCGCAATACCCTGTCATATGTGGCTCAGACCTTTCGAGACCACGACAGACCATGTTGGGACAAATCGAAAATTACCCGGAACGGAGTATACGAAAAATAACATTGGCGGGATACTACGAGATAAGAATAAATATCCGAAGGTTGAACATGCGAGAAGGGTGACGTGGAGAAAGATCCAACCGGCGGTGGAATGAAGAATATAGCGTGTAGCTAACAATAGTGCGCTCAGTGACACGTTCATGCACGAGCGCACTTCTTTTTAATAATCTCTGGTTACGACGTCAACCGGTGTCTCTACTCGTAGGTCCGCGCAAGATCCGCATTTTAGCAGTACAACTCAACAGACCAGACCCAAGACTCGACTTTGACTTTCAACTTGGTTGACCTCTACAACGACAGTTCAAGTCATTTGGAAAACACAACCCAAAACCTAATCAACAAAACAAGACGCAACTGACACCGAACAAACAATTTCACAATTAGCACGAGGGGCCTTTTTCTTTGCTTGCAGGTCTTGAGAGTACTTGAAAGTACCAAATGGGGATGAACACAAAACAGACATCCTCAGACTCAAGGATATCAGATTTTTCAAGGATGGCGCAACTGTCGATCATGGAGACGACAATTTAGCACTTTCTGACGGGTTAGCAGTCACATTTGGGACACAAAAAAACGATAGAAAGAACAATTCGATCTACCAATGGGGTTCAGGCGATCCGGTTTTATGCCCGGTTACTACTTTTGCAACATTAATACAACGAATCGAGGTTATGACGGAACCACAGACAAGAACCCAATTTCTACAACTTGGAGACTTGGAAAACTCCATGAGATAACTTCGGCCGAATGATTGATGCTTTATGTGAATGTTGTAGCCGGGTTAGGTTTCGCCGCTCTTGGAATTATGCCATAGGAGATTGGCACACACTCGATTAGATCAGGTGCAGCAATGGCTCTCTTCCTTGGCGATTGCCCAGTTTATCAAATCAGAATGATTGGGCGTTGGTCAAGCGACGCCTCCTTGTTATACATCAGAAAACAAATAGATCAATTCACACACAACATCTCAAGCAGAATTATTGCAGTACGCCACCATCGCCACATACCTGATATAAACTTCCGGGTTGGGCCTTTAGACAGACAAATGAATACATCTCCAACCGATTTGACTACTTCACAATTGATGGTATCCCGCCACATTGGACCAAGACGCTTCATTCCCCTCCAAAATCAGGACATCAAATAATTCATCGTTGAGGCATCTTGCAGCCGATAAGAGATCGGGAACGGGGACAAAGAATTAATACATCTTTCTCCGCCATCTTACACATACTCCTAAGACAAATCGATACGGAGCGTCTAGGTTCAATGGTTCATTGCACGATAGAAGCTAAGTATGGGAGGTGTCGGACTAGTGGGACAATACACATCAGATTTGAATTTGAAATTTGTTGTCCCTCGATGAAATAGTGTTGTCATTGATTCAGTAAATTCTCTTTCAGTCAGAGAGTCAAACAGCATCATATCGATCCGGTTCATATTCATATTGTTTAGTTTTATGGCAATAAAAATCCCCAAACCCACCCTGAGGCATCATGCAGCTGATAAGGAATCGGGAACTGGGACGAACGAATTAATACATCTTTCTTTGCCATCTTACACATACTCCTAAGACAAATCGATACTGAGCGTCTAGGTTCAATGGTTCATTGACCACGTTTTGCTCGCTTTGCAATAGTCACTGTGAGCTATACTGTCACCCGCTTGATCCACTACGGACTTGCCGGTGACTTCCCCTGGCAACCCCCTGCTATTGCACCATTCTCATTGTCACACAACGACACCCCCAAGCATTCTTTGCTCTATCGTTAGTTTATAATTATAACAACTTTCGATATTATTCTTACCTTTGGTTCGTCCCACACTTTATTAGTGTCTAGTTCAACCATAGCCAGCACCCTCCAGCTCACCTCGGGTGGGACGGATGCCATCTGTCTCGTTAGAAGGAGCTTGCTCCGGACGGTGTCCTCTTTGGGCCCCTGGCCCTGGATTTCACCCTCCCGGCACTCCAGCCTTGGGAGGCGGTGTTTGACACCACCACACAACCCCTTTTCCTTGCATGCCTTCCAGCAGGTTTCCCTGTCCTGTTCGGCTGCAGAGGCCTCGTCCTTGGGACGGTTTCCCAACAATCTGTCTTGGAGAGCCTGGCGTCAGTCACTGATGATGGTGTAGCCTCCCTTTGGGCCACTGGGTTGGCCTTCGGACTTTGTGACAACCTGTCGCACTAATGCATCACTCGCCCCTTGCCTCGCAACAAAACCTGTGGGAGCCCACAAATGGACCGATGCGTTTTTCATGCTCGGCACAATCAACGACGATAACAAGCACCTTCGTCTCGCCGTCATCCAACTCGAGATGAACTGCGCCAATATGGCCCAGTTACATGCTTGTTCCCTCGGTCCACCTGACACCATTGATGCCTCGGGCCCGAACTCATTTGCAACGGCACCATTGTTGACGACTCTGAGCGAGTCCTCCCAATACGCCGTCAGCAATCGCAAGGCCGCGCTGTTCACCATGTTCGCTATCGTGAGCAGGGAAGGGACTACGGTCACCAACCCCACCTTCATTACCGCTGCCATTGGAATTTTCGAAGCAACAACAAAAAAGGAGTTAGCTGAGCGTTTTGCCAGCGCCTTCCAATCCACCGCCTACGCCTTTAGCCGTAGTCATAACTTTCTAAATAGGAGCGTTAATGTGCCCCCACTAGAACCTTTAACAATTAGTTTCATGTCCCATGGTATATGGCACAAAAACTTAACTGAGCAACTCAGCTACACAGGAGTCAACTTCAAATCCATGGCCTTGGTCTGGGTGGAGTTTGATGTGGAGGCACCCCCCACTCTGTCTGACCCGTCTCTCCTTCAGTATGCCAACGCCCTGGCACTGAAATGACATCCAGGCAGGCTAATGAGTGTCTCGAAACGTGCTGGAGCTTTGGGTGTGGCAAAACTAGCCCACTACTGCTTCCACACGTTCCAGACCATCATTCACAACCATGTGAGTCAGTCAGCAAATGTGCTCGACCACCCACATATCTTGGTTAATGATTGGGCCCCTCTGGACATCTCCGATTTGGCCCGCGGTGCCAAAGCTTTCAGGAAAGCGATGGAAAACATTGATGAGGTCTTCGGAACTACTTTGGACATTCCTGGTTGCGTCATCTGGCGTGACGAAACAGGGGCATTCCGTCATGTCGACGTGGATGACTGGAAGCCTACGGCTCTGACTCCCAACAGTGCCCCCGGGCGTGCATCCGACCTACCCAACCCCTCTCCTTTGGCCCATCATTTTGATCCTGCGGACGTCCCACCTGCGGCAAAACGCCAAAAACAGCAGCCTCATCATGATCTCGACAAAACGGGCTTTATGATATATGAGTGCTCTGGGTCTATGCCCTTCCCCCCCGGCCTCGATAAGAGAGGACTCAACATCTGTCGGGCCTTCTACCGCATGGGTCACCATTTCACCATGGCAAGGAGTGTCCCAAGCACACACACACCCTCGGGATCTCCCTCCCGCAGTTTTCATCGAGTTCTACCAGTTCTGCACCAATGGAAAGACTCCGGGCGTCAAGCTCGACAAAACCACCATGCCCAAGTCCTTGGTCAAAGTGATGACCAACAAGGCCAGTGCCAAACTCGTCAAGTCTATCACCAAGTAGGTTATGATAGCACCATTAACACTTTAAATTTAACTCTTTGTTATCCCTTAATTCGTTTTAAGTTGTATCCTAAATTGTTTTACTTCATTGTTTTATTTCAAATACAGCACCCTCAACCCAGCTCAGAGTACTCTGGCAAAATGGCGCACCACAACACCTGGGCAAGCCCAGAGACTCTCTGCGCTCAGTGCATACAACACTGAATACCTGGGTGCGAACAGTGCCCTCCCAACCGAACAGAGACTAGGTGAGCCCATCGCTACTCCTTTCTTGGTTGACATCCTGTCCCCACTGGACCAGAGTGCCCCCCTTTGCGCCTGCACCACCCTTCCTACATTGACCTACGGCTATCTGGCTTCGGCCTTACGTCCGTCAACCACTCCTTCACACAGGAGGCATCCTTCGAGACTTACCTTTTCCTGTTGGGTCGCTCTTGGTTCTTCTCTGTTGGACACGAAGAGACTCTTGGCACATGCCACCCTTTAATTAGACATCTTTTAACTATGTCTAAACGCATGTTAACGCATGACTTTTGTGCTTTACAAACTTATAACCAGGATTGGCAGACCCAAACCGCCATCCGCTTAATCGACAACAAAACTTTTTAGCTTGACTTTTTCGCTATGATTTGAGCATATCCAATGTCATGCAATAAGCTGGCAACAACTACACCAGCGCTTATCGTACCCTCACCCATCATGTTGCCAACGTCTCCGGGCTTGTCGACGACTACCTCGTCCCACACTACATCCGGTTACTTACACACGGCGCCCCTGCCCGGTTCGTAAACGAGAGCTCACGTGAGAACGCTCTCCTACACTGGTGCAAGGGTAATCACCCTTTGATCGCCACCAACATCACCCAGGTGCAAACGACAATGAGCAAAGAGGAACGTAATGACTTTGTCATTCCCCTCCCGTCTTGGACGGCCTGGTTCATCCCTCATGTCATCTTTACACCCGAACACATCCTCCAGAAGCCAGGAAAAGCCGACAGGCAGATCTTTGATGCCTCTTGTTGATACACCCCTTCCTTGGTCCCAGTCAGCTCTATGACCTGCACCGCCGCCTCCACAATTAGTGGCCTCAAGCTTGCCTGCGCCTTCGGGGACAGCTTCGAGAAACTCCTCCGCCGGGTTTGGAACCTGCGAATCACTTACCCACAAAAGGACATCGTCTTGCATGCAAACGATGTCAAGTCCTGCTTTCGGCAGATAAAACACCACCCCGAAGTCGCTGGCGCATTCAGCTACATCATTGCTGACATACTATATGTCACCTGCGGCCAGACCTTTGGTTCTGACTTCTCCCCCGCCTCTTGGGAGGTTATGTGACAGATGGCGGAGCAAATGAGTGAACGCCTCTTATCCGACCCCACTCTAATCGAAATACATAAACTCTATTTAAATAAACTTAAATGGGGTAAAACACTTGGTAAATGTTCCTCTTTTGTACCCGTATTACCATGTCTTCTCCATCACGGAGTCCTCAACGACGACGGGATTCCACAGAATACACCTCCCTTGTATTACGTAGATGATGGGGTGTATTCTGATAACTTCAATTGTCATCGTATTACCTAGCCGTTGCAGATGGAATCGAGATAATCTTTTGCCTTCTCGGCGACTCCAACCTACGCCATTGACGGGACCCTATCTCTTGGGATAAACTCTTCGACATGGTCATCAACCACAAGAACTTGGTCCTGGGCCAGCTTGTTAACACACGCCGCATGGCAGTATCCACCCCCCATGCTTATCGCGCTGAGGTTTTAAAAAACTTGTCGCATTGGCACCTCCACAGCAAGTCTTTCCACATCCTCGAGCTCGAACAACTCGTTGGGAAATTACATCACCTTGCTTTGGCAAACAGATGGCTCAACCATCTCTTGTCGCTCCTCTACACCTCCATCGCAGAATGTCTGCGACAGGCCCACCAACACCTTTTGTGCGACAGTCGCAGCTTTAGGGATATGTTGAAACTAATTAAGTTTCAACCCACCGCTGAGGATGGCATCAATGTCTCCTCTTTTGCTTCTGCAGATTGCGCTCGTCGCGTCCACCACTACAAGAAAAAAAAATTATCAGCGCCATGTTGCAAGCCGACCTCGTCTCATCTCGTGTGGCTTGTCTGACCCACACCCATCTCCCACCTCATCACCTGTTCTCTGGATGGTGTCGCATGGGGCGATTCCAGCCTCAATGCGGCGGGTGGTTATTCCAAAAGCATGGCTTTCTGGTGGTACGTTGAGTGGCCACC
>JALLPF010001009.1:0-11422 GCA_036939455.1 Cyclotella distinguenda | reverse complement strand
TGTTGTGTGGGGCTGGCACTTGTGTTGCGGTAGGCGCGAAATTGCCGAGATAGTGCCCATCCAAGTTTCCCGTCTGCATCCTGAGTGGGATTGGGGCGCCCATGGTCGCGAAAGGCCTGTGCCACATTCGACACCGTACGGACGACTGTGCTTGGAGCCAACTCCGAGTAAGTGTCTCCAGAGAAGCGCCCTTCTCGTACCGCTTGAGCAAAGCCCCCAACAAGTTTGATTCGGTGGGTCCTGGAGAACGAGTCGAGGAAAACGTCGGAGATTCCAGAAAATTCGCACCATTGACACCAACGTCGCCAAGCCCGATCTTGCTCCGCGCTTGTTTTTTTCCCGTAACTGCTTTTTTTCTGGCAGAGTCTGCAGCAGAGAGATCGCGAACGAGGTGATTTCGCTGGGCAGGGGACGGATTGAAAAGTTGGATGGCATCTGTTCGGGGACGGTGGCAAAAAAGCGATGTGTTAGTTCAGTATCCAATAGGTCCAAGAGAGCGCGTCCGCCATCACGTTTTCGGCGCCTGCAAACCATTGGCTGTACCGTTTGACGCCATGTTGCAGCAGAATGTGTGCGTCATGTCGTGCCAGTGTTATTCTGGCGTCCACCTGTTCGTCTGGTTCGCCATCATCCCGGAAGTTTGACTTGTTGCTCCACCCCTCTGATGTTGTCGAGTCAGTCATGCTGAGGATGCAGCTGCAGCGGGGTAGGTTTGCAGCTAGCTTGTCGAACCAGGGCCCAACGATGCATGCGAGGTGTTCAAGCATGTTATTGGAGGCTCGGAAACGGAGGTGTTTCGGGATTTTCCATCTCCAAGCCACGCCTAGGAGTTGTAGCCTCCCAGACCATGGGGGCAGGAGTTGCTTCGGTAGATTGTTGAGGGCTCAAGGTATGCCAGCGTGTTCATGTCGATGCCTGCTTTCGCCGTTGTGATGAATTCTAACATCGTTGCAATGTTGCTCAGGCATGGGCTGGTAATGTTGATGAGTCTGTTGCGTGTGCGGTGGAGGAGGGAGCGGAGGCGACTGGTAAAGTGGTTTACCTGTGATATAACCATGGAGATGTGGACCCACCGTCCAATGTTAGTATCCATTTCTTTTCGTATCGTCTTTTTCCTCCGTAGCATCTCAGAGGCATCGGTGTCCCAGACAGTGAATTTCTCGAGGGGTAGTGAGATTAGTAGCCGTCTGAAGTTGAAATGCCAGCCGAGGACTATCTTGACCTCTTCTAGTCCTCCCTCAACCTGAAGTTTGCTGAGGGCCGCCATAGCTTCGCGGGGGATAGGTTTGCTGTCAGAGGGTGGTCGGGCGGCGGTTTAAATTGCGAGTAGGGCAGCGCGTTTGAGTCGTAGGACGTTGTCGGTGCTTGGGTCGTCAATCGTCAGACCGATGATGTCGTCTATGTAGACGTCGGCGAAACCCTTTCCGTCGGTGTCTAAATCGACAATCAACTTTCGGCCAATGCCGAATGGAGTGTCATCAGGCAAGGGAGATGGAGGAGGGAGGAGAGATGAGTCGGGTGAGTATAATGTTGTCGGGTCCCAGTCTGTGTCATGCAGGAGGGCGTTCATCAGGTCGCACAGCGGCTCCGAGATGCATCCCCACTTGCTAGGGCCAGGGCATCCACCAAAAGTCAGTCTCAGGGTTGTAGTGGCGATGCTGTGATTTGGGAGTTGGGTGCATGATTGGACCTTGGTAGCGGAGTTTAAGTGGCACCTCCGGTAAGCGGATTTGAAATCTATTTTCGATGCATAGATGCGTTTTCCGGGATGTTGATGTCGCGCCGGGATTGGCCAGTTTATTATGCGTTTGATTGAATATCCAAACAGGCACGGGAGTAGTTCTTTCTTGCGAACGCGGGTGTTGATGGGGAGGTTTGATCGCCAGGCAAACGATTGGTCGTGTGTGAGGCGGCTCTTCGTGATTATCTTCCCGGTGAAGTTGATTGTGTTCTGAGCCTGGATGGTGAGTGGGGCAATGCAGACTCCGGGGATTGATGGTAGTTTGGACAGTGGAAAGGGCAGAGCGTATCCATGTTTGACGTCGTTTTCGACCAGTTTTAACAGGCGTTCTGGTTGTTGTGAAGCGCCTTTGTGTTTTCCAAATTCAATGGCATCGTTGATGTCGGTGAGTCTGAGTTGTTAGTCGAGGTGGTCGAGGGGCCATTTGGATCCATGTAGTAGTATTTGGTCGAAAGGGGGCCAGGCTGGGTGGTGGCGGAACAAAGGTTCCAGGATGGTTGGCGCTCTGAACTCTGATCCGTAACTGACGGGTGATCCTCTATGTGCGGTGAGTGCAGCTTCGACGTCGAAATTGAAGATTCGAAAGATGTTGTAATTTCTCGCCGCCGCCGTCTCTGTCATTTCAAATTTGAAGCATGGTTTCACAGGCGGGGGAGAATGTGTCGTTATTATCTGTTTGATGATACTCGTCAAGTTTTGGGGAGGCCAGTGCTCGTCGGATAGGCGTCTTCTGATGGGTTGAGTTTTGTTGTCGTCGTCCGGTTCTTTGAGAAGGTCAAATGACGGGATTTCGGAGATGAACGATGTGCCATTGTTTAGTTTTGTCGATGGTGCCGAGGTGGAGTTGCTAGGCTTCATGTTGTTGTTTTGTGTTGGGGTGAGGAAGTGTGTTGAAATGATTCGATGGGGATATCCCAGGAGATTGTTTTGGTTGTTGAGTTCGTGTAATTTGTGGTCGAGTTTAGTTTCGGAGAGTGGTGTTGTGCTGTTTTGTCGGCGTTTTCGATGCGCACTCTTGGTGTATGTGCAGAAAGAGTGTCGCGATACTTACCTGAGAGTTCCGAGTTTGTGGATTGCCAGGGTGGAGCCGGGAGGTTTAAGGGTTGTTTTGTTTGGAGTTTGTCCACCCAAGATGCAGGTTTGGTTGCAATTGCGGTAAAGGTGGCAGTTTGATGTGTTTTGGAGTGGGAGCCAATGGAGGAGAGCTGATGGCCGATAAATTTGTGAGTACGTGTGAGGGCTGGTAGTTTGGTTTTTCTGAGGGTCGGGCTCCGCTAGGACCCGACCTAAGGGTTCAATTGATGCTGCGGCAGAGCTCGATGTACGCTAACATTTCCTCGTTTTTGTTCGCTGGAATTTTGTCTTGGTCGACATGGCTGTCGTGCTTCGGGCAATCGAAGAAGAAACATCCACGAATGTGGTAACGGACGCACATAGGGAGGGTCGTCCATAGACAGCGTTCGATGATGTGACTATTTTTAAATAGGACGTTCCATTCTTCCCGTTCGAGCATTTTGAAGTCATCGTCCTGGTCGTTGTTGTTTACAGTGCGTTCTGAAGCCGGGAGCCTGGGGGAGGCGGGTGGCCGGTCAGGTTTGGGATTTCGTGGAGGGGTTGTTTGTGAAGCTGTGCGTTTCCTTGGGTTTTGTGGTTCACGGGTCTGTTTTCTGTTGTCGATTTTGTTGACTAGTTTTTCGTGGTAGATGGTGCCGGATTGTTCGGTTTCGTCCCGGAAAGTGGAAGGTAAGTCCTGAGAGAAGGAGCCATCAGTGATGCTCTCAATGATACTCTCAAAGTTCATTAATTCTTTTTGAATTCCGTCAGCGTCAGTGGCGTCTTTGCAGGTCCAGAAGAAGTGCTGGAAACAGAAATCGATCTTGTAGAAGAAACGTGCAATGAACGTTTTGTCCCAGATGATCTTCATGTCGAAGTGATCAGCGTTGAGTTCTACTTTGCGGAGGAGTTCTTTGGCGCCGATAGCTGTGACACTCTTTGGCCCAAACCAAATCTGGCAAGCTCCCATGAAAAGTTCGAGTTGTTTAACCATGGTGTGGTAAGTTGTGACGACTCGGACTGTTTGTTTTGCGGATATCTTGATTTCTTCGATGATTTTGCTTTTGCCTTCTTTTGATGTCAGGTGTAGCAGGAGGGCGCAGGTGTCGGCTTCGCTGTCAATTGCTTTTCTCTCATAGTGGGTGAAAATCGAGAAGTTACTGGGGGTGCAACGGTTGTTCCAGAGAAAATAGCCATGGAAGAGCGCAACAATCAACCCATGGGAGAAGTTGGCGGTGGTAAGCCTAAGTGCAGTAAATTGACTCTTGTATTCTTCGTTGGCTGATCCGATGTTTTCTGAAGCAAAGATGCGTTTGGCGGAGGGTGAGATATCAGGGATGAAGTCATCATCAGAGAATATGCAAGTGCCCATTCGTAGGATGTTTGTTTTGTTGATGTGAAAGGAGGAAGATTTATTCTTTTTCTCTGTCTCGGTTTTGCTTTTAATACGAGGCGTTCTTGTAGGATGGAGTTGCTGGTGTCGTTTTGTTCTGTTTGGCGGGCCATGTGAGCAGTAAGTTGCTCCAAAAGTGCCGGTGCGGTCGCAAATTGTGGAGGGAGGCTGGTTGGGGTTGTTGCTAAGGGTGGGAAGGCGTTGGGTAGCGGGTTTTGGTCGTGGTTATACTTGATGATACAAGAAGCATGGTGGGTTGTGGAGTGTTTCGATGCATCATTGTTGTTGTTTCCGATGCAGAGGTGGGTGGTTTGGACTTTGGAGGTCATGACGCCCCAAATCCACTGTAAAGGGCCAATGGTGTCGAGTGCTTTGATGTTTGCGAATTCAATGTTGTTGTCATGTTCGGGCGTCAAACGTGGTAGCTGCGGGGATAACTGGAAGGAAAATGGAACCCGGGTCCGTCGTTTTCGCATGCACGATGGTGTTTGCGATGAAGGGAGGGACAGTTATGGCCCCCGCTCCGTTGTAAGTGTTGTTGAGAGAGGCGGTGGTAGTGGCAATGTTTTCACAGGCTGCTATGGATAGGAGTTTGGCGGTGGAAGGGCAGGCAAATGTAGCATCGTCTGTGATTGTTTTGTCGTCAAGGATGAAACTGGATGCAGTTTGCCTTACTCCGACTAATGTGACCAGTGTATTGTCAGGGCGGAACTTTGTACCGCCAAAGTTGATGGGGCTGTGGCAAAGGGTAAGTTCGGGCTTGTGAGTGCTAACTAAGAACATGTTTTCATGGCAACCAGTGAGGTTTCTGATGCAATCTGAAGTTGAGGTTGCTTCGGTCATCGAATTTAAAAATTCGGTCATATGTTTGTCACCAATGACGTTCGAATCAAGGTCTTGTGACCAATCGAGCCAGGTGTGGTAAAGGTTCATGATGACGGAAAATTTTGTCTTTTAAAATACTATGTTTAATGATTTCGATTGACTGCAATGAGGTTGGAGGTAGACTTCGATTCTCCGTATTGGCACAACCTAATTCGAATGATTTGAGTTGTGGCAATTTTGTTCTGTCATCCCGGGTCATGCTATTTCAACGATCTGAGTTCTACGAGGGGCCATCACATTTCAGTACCTGTGTGGCCCTCACACCCGTCCGTCACTCCTCGGGATCTCACAAATTAATTTCGTGAATCTCGCTACCCTCCTCTCTCTTCCTCATGGCAAGCACATGGGGGCGCGATTAGTTGATGTTTTTAAAATATTTAATTTAGTTAACTTTATGTGCCGTTCCCCTGGTTTCTAAAGTACCCTACTGTCTATGCGCCAGAATAGGATTATGTAATCAGGATTACATAATCCTATACTGTTGACCCTAAAATAAACATACTTCCAATGGACTAATGGACTAACCGAATGAGGTACATATAGCTAATCATGTAGCAATTTAGATCTCATGCTGGCAACGATTTTTGCCGTCGGGAACGATGACTTTTTCCATCTTCCATCAGCCGTTCCACCAATTCGATCGATTTTTTCATGTCTCAATTTAATTTTTTAGAAAGGAATTAATATGTGTTCTACACAAAGCCTGATTCTTCTCTTTTTTATTTTTTTCAAATTGAAAAATCGAAATTTCACCAGGCGGAATACGTTTATTCGATTTATTGTGCTGAAATTATAGTCATCGTAGAGTGATTTACAGTTCCTATGTAAAAAATGACCATACCATCTTGCTTGGAGTTTAAGGGGAGCGGTGTATAAGAGAAACAGACACTACATCGTAGTTTTAGATTAGAAGTAATTATAGTGCATGAGAACTATCGCTTAGATCTCGTCTAATTCTACAGAAGTCAACAATTATGACAACAGAAATGGAATCCTTTCTTCAACGCGATTCTGGCAATACCAACATTGCCCATGGTTTGACCAATGGATGATCAGTGATTGGATCTTGAAGATCCAACGCATCACACACACCACACATCGTACAGAAGTACGGTGTTGATAGCCTTTTTTACGCGTAGACACCACACAACACACACCAAAACAATGAAATCTACGGGGAAAAATACCGCTCGGGGCAGATCGTCGATATTGTCGGCATCCACGAAACTAACCGTGGCCAACAATGCTCACTACACCCAGATGGTTGCGGGCGTTACCTCATTATGCGCGATGCGTTGCTGCGCTTAAAAGTGGTCGAACTCAGCGAGGCTGCGGCGTCAACTGTTCGTGATAAGTATGCAATTGGTGTCTTTGCTGTGCTTGGTGGAACCGACAGCTGCATGGTTGGATTTCTTCCAAGGCATCTTGTGAAAATGAAGGGGGAGTACGATGATTCACTCGTTCAAGTGAGTTGCACCTGCTAGATACGATACGTACAATACATATGTACAATACGTATCTTAGTTTATCCAGTGGTGACTCGCACGCACAGTATCATTTAAAATCGAAAACAATGCAAAACGTGAATGTTTTGCGGTTTCAAACTGAAAGCAAAAGCAATGTCTAGCAAAATAGCTCTCATTAATTAGTTACAATCTATTTATGCAATCATCTCTTTTGCCGCTGTCTAGCAGCACCTTTTCTGTCGATGATCCGAACTCAGCAATACACGCGAAATGGCACAAAAATATTGTGTTTTGTCATGGAGTGATTGTTTCTGGGCCACAATCTTTTCGAATTGTGAAAGAGTTCATTAATTAGTTACAATCTATTTATGCAATCATCTCTTTTGCCGCTGTCTAGCAATTGTAACTAATCTTTTAAAAGCAAAGAGCAACCCAACCAATTCAACCATGGGCATCCGTCAGGATATCGTCGACAGCTTCAAAGAATTCGAATTCACGAAGATTGATGGTCAGCCGACCGATGAAAATTTGAATCAACTAGTACGGGAACTTACCGAGGCCGCTGCAAGCATACCAACCACAAATGGAGGAGGAGCGCACGGACACATTGGAATGTTCATTCCCGATACTGAGTATGTCTTATTTTCGAATGGGGGCGCACAATTTCTTGAGCCAACGAATCCTGGACCTTATCCAACTACCGTCGATCCCGATGCAGCAGTCCGCAAGCGCGAAGTCGCTGAACATAAGGCTGAACTGCAAGAATTCGAGACATACTGCGCAGTCAAGATTGCGCTACGGAATAAAATTGTGAAGTGTATTGATGAGGAGTGGATCGAAGAATTAAAAAATGAGATAATGGGCTACAATCACCGCTCACCACGCGAAATGCTCGACTATCTCTACCACATGGGTGGAGACTTGGATCACATGGATATCGCCGAGCTCAATCAGGAGCTCTTGAAACCGTGGGATCACGTGGAGGCACCTGCAACAATGTTTGCAAGAGGAGATAAGTTTGAGCGGCAGTTGGTCAAGGCCGGCATTGCAGCACAACCAGCAATGAGACTTGCTGTTGCTTTGGCTGCATTCCAAGCCTCAGGTGAATACGATGCAGCCATTCGCAACTGGGAAGCAAAACCAGCTGCAGACAAGACCTTCGCCAACTTCCGCCCGTTCATCCAACGTGAATTCACCAAAAGTGTCAAGCATGACAAAACATCAGCCAAATCAGTCGGAAAGGGCATCGCAAACCAAGCACGCGAAGAGGATGACACGCCTTCCGAGGCATATCAAGCCGCATGGGCCCTAGCCGAGGTTGCAAGTGTGATGCAAGCCGCGCAAGATAAACAGATGGAAAAGTTAATGGAAATGTTCACCAAGTCGATGGAAACGATGAAGAGAGTAAATTCACCTGCTCCAGCTACAGCTCCCAGCGGAAGAGGTGGCGGAACACGACCCATGCAACCAAAATGCCCTCATTGCAACATCCGACACCTCAATCATGACGACTGTTGGGATCTCGAGAAAAACAAAGCCAAACGTCCGGCAAATTACAAACCCGCTGCCCAGCGCATTGCCGAGCGCCAAGCCAAGGCCAGTTCCTGAAGGTGTGTGGAGAGAGAACCAACTGAGCAATGGGTCCCAGGACGCGTGGAATTCGATAAAATAATGACAGGTTTCACGTACCTTGCACTTAATGAGCCTCTCTCTCCACACACTAAAGTAAAACAAATAACTCCAATAAGACCTCCCCCGAAGCCACCCAGAGATCGCCTCTCGAAAACCAATGCACGCTGGGAGAGGATTCGTGCGGCGAGAGCTGCAAGACGATTCGATCGGGAGGAAATCAATGAGGCAATTGAAGAAGCAATGATGGATTCAGGAGCAACCAGTCATTTTTTCCAAAATGGAAAAGGCATGAAACTCACCGGACCGTCAAACAAACCAATAACTGCTGCAAATGGACGCATCATGCGAGCCACCAATACTGCAGAGTTGCCGTTACCAGCCCTCAAAACATCGGCAAAACAAGGATTTATTGTACCTAAGTTGACAACGAAAGCATTACTGAGTGTGGGAAAATTCTCAGATGCAGGATATACGACGGTCTTCCATCCTCACGACGAAGGCGTCACCGTGCACGACACCGACAGTTTTGAACTCACCATAAAATCCCCGTCTTTGCTCCAAGGGCGGAGACGAGCTGGAGGCCTGTGGACGGTGCCATTGGTAGATCACGTAAAGGTCAGTGCGGATGAAGGGCAATCTGGTCACGTTCCCAGGGATGACGGTGGAGAATATCTCTCGGTTCTTTCCCGAGTCGGATGAAACACAAAAGGGTCATATGAGGCAAACACGGCAAGGTGTGCGCTCGACTAAAATCCAAAATGCAGATGAAGAAGAAGCTGGAGTTCGCACTATCAAACCAGGAGTAAAGAAGAAAGATGTATACATACGGGTTTTTGAAGCCACGAAGAGGTCAATGTACACTGACCAAACGGGGCGTTTTCCCATAACATCAGCTAGCGGTCACAAGTACCTGATGGTAGCAGTAGAGTTAGATGGAAATTATATTGATGCAGAACCGATCAAAACGCGCAAAGCGGAAAGTCTTACCAATGCATATAACGCCATTAAAGGCCGATGGGATGCCACGGGAGTAATAGCCCCAAACTGGCACATGTTGGACAATGAAGCACCTGAGGAATTAAAAAGGGCGATTCGTGAGAGTGGATGCACGGTCGAATTAACCCCTGCCGACATACACAGACGAAATGTGGCAGAAAAGGCAATACAGACATTCAAAAGCCATTTCATAGCCACACTTGCAGGTGTCTCAGACACCTTCCCAATACATCAATGGGACGAATTGATTCCGCAGGTAGTGCTTACCTTGAACCTGTTACGCCAATCCAATGTGGCCCCTAACATCTCAGCATACAGCTATCATCACGGACCGTTCGATTACAATCGAATGCCGCTTGCACCAATGGGATGCGCTGTGCAGTTCCATATAACACCTGGTAGGAGGAAATCATTTGGGGAGCACTCAGCTGACGGTTGGTATTTGCGAACATCACCAGAACATTACAGATGTCATGTAGTATTTGTCAAAGCAACGCGAGCCAGACGAATTACGGACACAGTATTTTTCAAACACAAATACATCACGCAACCAACAGTCACACCAGCGGATGCAATAGTCAGGGCATATCACAATCTCATTGCAGCAATCAACGGTATCAAAAACATAAAGAGCGATGCTCACCTTGAAGCGCTAGAAAAAATCCAAGACGACCTGGCACCTGGCAACCAAAGGCAGATGGAGGCAGTTGGTAGCCGTCGACCAAGGATCGAGAGGCACAGTGACGCAATGGAAAACGACACTGCCCAAGCTCCAAGGGTGCGATTCAGAGAAGAACTGGTTCAGTCCGATCTAAATAGGATGATTGTCGCGTCGCCAACGGAACCAATTGTTGAGTCGTCACCAACACCATCAACATCTCCAACTCAGCCCAAATCCATTCTAAAGAAACCTACAGTTGCTGCATCGAGTTCAATTGCGGAAAGAGTAATCAGGCAATTGTTACGTCATCCAAAGTTCAAAGAGGCTTGGAATAGAGCAGCAGCCAATGAATTCGGCAGACTAGCTCAAGGAATTGGAGGAAGAGTAAAAGGGACAAATACCATTGAGTTTATCCACAAGCATGTAGTGCCACAAGACAGATTCAAAGATGTTACTTACATCAGGTTTGTCTCGAACGTACGGACTGAAAAGGAAGAACAAAATCGGGTTAGAGCAACCATGGGCGGCAATCTCATTCATTATCCGGATGACGTGGGCACACCAACAGCTGATCTTCTGCTCATTAAGATTTTCCTCAACAGTGTCATCTCAACCCCCGGCGCAAGATTTGCTAATGCTGATATTTCCAATTTTTACTTGCTCACACCTTTAAACCGACCTGAGTACGCAAAAGTGCGGCTATCAGACATCCCTGATGAAGTAATAGAAGAGTACAATTTGCGTGAGAAAGCAACTCCAGATGGATGGGTGTATCTCAAAGTAACAAAAGGCATGTACGGCTTACCTCAAGCCGGATCGTTAGGCCATGATCTTCTAGAAAGCAGACTGAACAAAGAAGGATATTACAAGAGCAAAATTGTGCCTGGTCTTTGGAAGCACAAGTCTCGTCCGCTCCAATTTGTGTTAGTAGTTGATGACTTTGGCATAAAATACATACGAGACGAAGACTTGGACCATCTCATCAAGACTCTTGAGGAGTACTATGACGTCAAGGTTGACAAAGATGGGAAGGAATTTGTCAAAATTGAGTTAGATTGGGATTATGCAAATGGGAAGGTGCACTTATCAATGAAACCTTACCTCGACAAAGCCCTCCGCCAATTCAACAACGTCACACCAACAACTAGGCATGATTCACCTTATCCACAGGTCGAACCCAAATATGGAACTAAGCAGCAATATGCTGAGTATGACGAATCCCCTCCTGCAAGCAAAGAAGACCAAAAGTATGTCCAAAAGGTTAATGGAAAGTTCTTGTGGTATGGACGATCGGTTGATGGAACTATGCTAACACCATTAAGTGCATTAGCATCCCAACAAACCGAGCCTACGACGGAAACGACGAAAAGAGTTAAGCAATTTCTGGATTACGCCGCAACACAAGAACCAGCTGTACTCACCTATCGCAAAAGTGGCATGGTACTCGCCATTCATAGCGATGCAAGTTACCTAAATGAAGAGAACGCACGAAGCCGGGCAGGTGGACATCATTTCCTTTCCGAAGATGTACCGTTCCCCCAAAACAATGGCGCAGTTCATAACGTGGCGGAAATAATTAAAGCTGTCATGTCATC
>JALLPF010000919.1:0-11448 GCA_036939455.1 Cyclotella distinguenda | reverse complement strand
CTCGATTTTGTGCCTAACATTACACTGGTAGTCTATAGCACTTACAATCATAAAAATAGGTTCATATTTATATGTCTGTGTATAGTCATATTCTCGCTGCGGCAGCGGCAAATCCGATGGTTGATCTGTCCATTACAACATGTGTGAAGCATGGCGTCGAGCGAACCCGAAATCATCGTAGCCATACATACTATTCCTATGTTGAACTTACTTTCTTTTAAAAAATGTTAAAGGATTACGTAATCCTTTAACGTAATCCTATCGCTTGGCGCATAGACACTAGCATTTTCGAAATTATAAGTTTAAGTAGCATTTTTCACCTGACGGATACTTTAAGTGCCGTTCCCCTGGTCTCTTTGAGGACAAAAAGCGGTTTTACGAACGGACGAAATGACGTCATTGTTGGAGGGAAGTCTGTTCGATGTTCGTCTGTTCTACGCGGAGTGGCACAGATCGCGCGGACTTCCGATCAGAAAGTTACGATCGTCACGATCTCCAACTTGTTCTTTCTCTCTTGTACCGATAGTTGCGGATTTTTGGACCGCGAGAGATTTGCATCGACCGAACAAAATGACGTCACGACTAATATAATTACGTCACTCCGTCCGGTCGATGCTCATCTTCGGTGCGTAAAACCACTCTAGGTAGAGTCTAGATTTAGGAATAATTCTTCTCCTTGTGCAGACTTGCAGTCGTCATGGTTAGGCACGACGTGAAGGATCCGCTTATGCAGAGAATGATAGTATCGAGAGAGCCGACACTGAAATCGAATATGATGGATATCGATTCAGTGGAGATGAGGATAACATGGATTTCTAAAGAAGCAATTTCGATTCTATCCAGAAGAGTCCTCAAAGGCAGTAAACTGTTATTCGTTAGTGAAGACATCTTGTCGAAATTTAAAACGATGTGATCAGTGATCATGTCACCGATGATTGACCTACTTGGTACACAAATCGGAAGCTACACTATGAACTATGAACGATACGGCATCAGTGAGATCATTCTTCAAAGGAAATACCCGTCCGATATCGACTACTCAAGAAATGATAATCTCAAGAAGTTTAAAGCGTTCTAATCCTTGTTTTATTAATATATCTCCGATCTAAAATGAAAATGATGTTTGTTCTGCATTCACAGTCACTAATATCAAATACTGGAATGATTTAGAATTGCATCAGCGGTTTCATATGCAGGGAAGCAATCTTCTGGGACCTTCGCCTTGACCATCGAGAACTCTTGATGGACAACAATGCGAGTTTCTGCGTGTCAACGGCATTCGTTTCCTTCTGACGAGCTTGTTCATTGAGAATCTTGTTGGCATGCATCCGCTTCATCTCATGAATACCCTCCGCCAAATCTCGGGTTAGAACCGACTCAAGTCCCAAGTATGTCAAGGTATCATAATTATTTGCAGTATTGTTTGACGGGTTTTTCAAAACATTTATAGCCACCATCCGAGAGCACGAGTCAACGTCTCGTTTGAAGTTACGCTTGAAGCACTCTTTGTCCGCTTTCGTATACCACGTGGCTTGGATATCATATCTGGTCCTTGGTTCAAGAAGCTGCAGTTGACTCCGTCGTGCGAACCTGACGGATTTTGAGGGTCTCTGCATAGGGAAGTCAACAATGAGCGCCTCATTGGAACGCGTCTGAGAATGGAGCATGTTAGGTTTTCGGTTTGCTTGGGTCATTTCTAGTCAGTGGTTCTTTGATTTTGTGATTACTCTGGTAAGATTGACAAGATCGTAAAACCAGCAATGATTCTCCACGTAATATTTTTACACTATCAGGTGTCTGCTTTGAGGGCATATTATTATGGCATTACTAATACACATGCTAATAGTAATACTTAAGGTAATTGTGTATAGGTATTATTATGATTAAAGTACTATTCAAGGTAACCTTAAAACAAAAAAAACGGACTTATTATTTTAGGACAGAGTCTTGACTGAAGGAATCCTCGCTCTTGTGCAGACTTGCAGTCGTCATGGTTAGGGTGTTCTTTTTGACACCGATGGTCAATTTATTCTTATCAATATCTCTTACAAGCTATCTGGTCCAGCTGGGAAAAGTAATTTTCGGTATTCCGACTCTCCCCATAAAGAATTATTTCTTACTAGTCAATTTATTATCTATTCTCATTCTTCCAGACTATGCCATCATGATGTGGTCTGTTCAGTTCCCTGAATGATCAATCGTCAGGATTGGTCAATTTGTTCTATGTTGTATGAATCGTGGAATTGCTCGGTCTAGAAACGAGTTGATACAACATCATCATATCTTATTGAATAAAATTACCATACCTCCTATTGAAACCGAGATTGCACCCCTTCAGTGACACCAAGCATCAGGACAAATATGAACACACTAGTTCTTTGGTTGTTGTGAAAGACTTGTCAGCTGAAGTCATTGTGAGGGTCCGCTGTTGTACAGTCGATCGTCAGGTTTGCTCGATTCCCTGTCGTGCCTTTTAGATGGGATGCGTGACCTTCACCATTGCAATGTGCGAATTAGTAAGATGATACTGTTAATCTCTACTCCTTCGTCGCATTATTGATTCAACGTAACGCCTCACAGCTAGTATATCAAGATCATCTTCAGAGGAGCTATCCTGTCTAATTTTCAAACATTCCTGAAAACACCGAAGCGCTTTCTCTTCATCACCGAATGAATCGTATATCTGACCAATGTGGTACAAATCATTGGCTACACTACAACTTTTGTCTCCAGCTGTAGACCTATGAATTTTGAGAGCGTTGCCAAATCCCATGAGAGCAGCCCCAGACTCGCCAATCCTCTTTTGAAGAAGAGCCATTTTGTACAATGAGTTTGCAGCTTCCGTTGAATCTGAGCCGAAATGGTGCTGATAGTTTTTCAATGCTTCGTCATAAAATTGTAACGCTTGATCAAGCTTGCCCCATTCGAGCATGATATCACCGATGTTGTTTAAGGCATCAGCAAGGCTGTCATCGTTTCCCNCTTGCCCCATTCGAGCATGATATCACCGATGTTGTTTAAGGCATCAGCAAGGCTGTCATCGTTTCCCAACGAATGTTGTTTTCGAATTCGTAAAGACTCGGTGCATAAATCAATCGCTTTGGCGTACTGCTTCTTGCGTGCATATAATGTCCCAAGCAACCTCATCGCGTTACTCATGCGGAACTCACAATCAGTCTTATCAATGTTATCGGCTGGCTTTGAACGAGTTATCTTAATGCCCTCCGACAAACAGCCCATGGCCTTGTCAATGTTATCTATGTGGTGATAAGCCATGCCTAAATGAAGAAGAGTATTCGCTACTTGGATCGAGTCACTTCCACAAAGATCATTGTATATTTTTAGGGCTTTTTTCATTGTGACGATTGATGTATCATACTTGACATGGTCGTTCAATATTTCTGCAAGTCGAGAATATGCATCAGCAATTATACATTGATCACAACCTGGGATTTTTATCAGAATTGAAATCGCTTCATCATAAACAGCTAAAGCCTGAAACGTCGCGGACCATGTTAGCGTATGGCTGTTCACCACAAACTAGAGTCAACATCTGGACATACCTCATCTGAATCCGTCCACTCGTGAAGGAGAGTACCAAGATCAAGCATTGTGTCCGCGACATTGATATTAATTTTCCCAGTGATCTTGGTTCTTATTTCCAGTGATTTGTTGAGAGAACTAAATGCCTCCTCATACTGAACAAGCTTATTTTGCACGATTCCTAATTGGTGATGAATCACGGCAGCTTCTTCTGTGTTGTAAAAGTTTTCGTCCTTGGAGTATTCTTCAACACATTCACGCAGGTGCAAGTTGGCATCAATGAAATTTTCTTCGTCCATCAACACTTTAGATATTTGCATGTGAGTAGACACGCAAAGGAGAGAATTCTTTCCGAGTTCGGTTTCGTATATATGCAGAGCTTTCTTGTGAAAGTTAATTGCATCTTTGTGCATTTTCTTTTTCTGATACACAAGACCAATACAATCACAAATAGCTGCCGTGTCAATACCATCATTGAGCTTCAGACAAGCCATGAAATACTCCAAGGCTTGATCGAAATCACCTTTGCTAAGTAAGCATTCGCCAAGCCCTCTATAGATAGATGGGAGAATATGTTCCACATCTGCATCAATCTGTTCACAAATATTGAGGGCATCATCGAAAGCGTCAAAAGCGCGGTCAATATCATTCGATTTCCAATAAATTCTCCCAAGTCGTTCATGACAATTTACAATCGAAATATCCTCATCTGCAAAGATTTTGGTATAAAGTTTTCGCGATCCCTCAAAAAATTGAATCGCCTCTTTGTGCTTGTCCATTTTATCCAAAAGGTCTGCAATATTGAATAGACTCTCTGCAACATCAAGATCATTATCACTGTGAAGCCTTAGGATCCTCAGTGCCGCTTTGCATTTTTCTATTGCTTCGTTATACTCAAACTTCCGTGCATGGACTGCTCCAATATATGACAAGGCAAGTGACACATTCATGTCATCGCTGCCGGAAGTCTTCTCGAAAATGCGAAAAGCATCATTGAAATCTGACATGGCCTTGTCGTATTCACCTTTGTTATCATTTAGTTTGCCGCACAGGAGAAGTGCTTTACCTACTCCAATTGAGTCGTCACTAAGGGTTTCTCTATATATCCCTATAGCATTTTGGAGGACTTGCATCGCATCTTCATTTTCAGAGTTATCTGCATGGATGGTCCCTATTTGGAGAAGAGCATCCGCAACTTTGGTGTTATTCCCTTCCCCGTTAAGGCTGTAGATGCGGATTGATTCCTTGAAGCACTGGGCTGCTTTTTCTTGTTCATCCGCCTGAAGTGTCAAGAGGCCAACATCGTATATGATATTTGCAACATGAAGATTTTCGGGTCCTAAAACGTCGCTATATCTCTTTATTGCATCACGGAATATAGTGAGAGCTTCCTCATAGTCATCTAAATTTGCAAGGGACTTCCCTAGCCTGTGCTTCAACGACGCAACACGTTCACTCAAAATATTTGATTCGTCTCTCTCTAACTCGTCGATACAATTTTGAAAAGTGAGTGCAGACGTTGAGAAATCCTGTAAAACAAAGTGACAATCTCCCTTGATTTCCATAGCATCCAAAAAATGTCCCCTTTCTTCTGGGAATGTATTGAAAACCCTAATAGACTCGTCCAAGCAATTCAACGCTTGCGCGTGTTTGTTCGTGGCAACGTGGATTTCAGCCAGATTAAGTACAGAATCTGCGTATTCAAGGCTGTCATTTCCTAGTTCTAACGTTTGAATTCGCAGAGCTGTGCCATGATTGGGGATTGAATTTTGAATCATACTTGACATACATTGCTCAGTTGTTGCTCTCGCTTACAAAAACTCACCTTTGACAAGGAATCCAATTGCCTTATCAAATTCTTGTATCTTCCCATTGGCCTTCCCTAAATTATTGTAGACGTCTGCACACTCAAGGCTATCTTGCCTTCCCTCTCTCTCCATTATCTTCAAAGATTCGAGTGAAGCTGATATTGCTTTCTCAAATTCGCCTCTTTCTAAATATGTTATGCCGAGTAAATGATTCAACAAGCTGATGTCTATGTTGTTGGATTCAATGGAACTCTTGATGAATAATACCTGTTCTAGACAAACGAGCGAAGTATCATACTTTTCGCCGTGCACATGACACTCAGCTAACCGCAACAAAGTATTTGCAACGTTTTCATCTTTCATCCCAAGTTGAGACTTCTGAATTCTAAGAGATTCTTCGAGAAGAGAAATTGCAGAGTTGTAACTGTTTTCAACACATAATAGCGTCGCATATTCGTACAGCATAGTTGCAAGATCAAGATCACCAAGCGCGTAATCTTGGCGACGTGTGTTGATTGCTGCTTCATAACATTCAACCGCGGCTTTGTGATCAGTTTCAGACCCTGACTTTTCAGCGGCCGATACTTTTAGCTTAGCCAGCGTGTGGTAAATATCAGATGTATGGGCCTTATTCTGTTTCATTTCGAATGTCCTCAGCGCCTCGGTAAGAGACTCAACGGCCTTGTCGTATTGTTCATCCTTTTCGTAAACAATTGCTAATCCATGCAAGACAACTGCAACTTGCTCGTTATTAGGACCCAACAACCTCTTTCTGATTTCCAGACATTCATTCAGCTTTTCCACTGCTAGTTCAAGGTCAGATTTGTCATCCATGCTTGCAAATATGATCCCCATCTCGTAGAACGAGTCTGCAAGAATCCCTTCATTTACAGGTGACGTTGATTGAACTGATTTAATGTGTTCTTCGTAAAAGTCCAGGGCATTTTCATAATCATTTGACTGTCCATAGGCTCGCGCAACCTGGAACAACAGTTCTAAAAGAGTCGTTTGGTGATCGTTTGATTTTTCATCATCATTATCGGACCGCAATAGCTCGAGTGCATCAAGGAAAAGCTTGGTTGCATCTCCGTAGTTGTTCAAGATGTTGAGATGGATCTCACCCATTCGCTGTAAGATCAGGGCAATATTTTTATTGTCACTGAACTCTTTCGTCACTCGTAGACAGTCATTGTAACACTCAATGGCGAGTTGGTAATTGTCTATGGCCTCTGAACATTTTGCCTCAGATTGTTAAGACATCCAACAGATTAAATATATAGATCATCAAAATCAAGCAACATTGAAGTGGTCTTACCATATCGAGGGACACCTTATTAAACGAGTTCTTATCGTTACATTTTTTAGTGATGCGAGCAGCTTCTTTGAAAAATATCAGTGCTTTTTCAAACTGCTCCATTCGACAATATGTATTGGCCAGTTGATGATAGGTATCAGCAAGTGTCAAACAATCCCCGAGGAGCCTTTTGCGGATGGTTATCGCCTGGATCAGAGCGGAAAGAAAAATTATGTCCACTGGTAAGAGTAGGTGACGTATCAATGGAGGACGAACACTAAAATGAGTACCTCATCGAAAGACTTTGATGCATCAATGTAGACACCATTACTCAGTTGAATCCGCCCAATACAAAACAACAGTTCACCGACTCTTTCGTCGTCAACATTCATATTCAATCTCTGAACCCGAAGTGATTCCTGATAAAACTCCAAAGCAAGATGTGAACCTGCATGTTCAAGGCAATCAGCTAGTTTGAAAGTGCAATCACATGTTGTTGAATGATCGCGCCCAAGAGTCTTTTCATAGATGCTATAAGCTGTCGAAAAATGTTTTTTTGCGACATCATATTCCCCCCGTGATGCATACAACACTCCGAGTGTTTCTGCGATCATCGCCTCTGCTGAAGAGTGCTCTTCGTCGCATTGCCGTGTAAGGTCAATAGCTTCCTCGAGATGTTTGATTGATTCTCTGGAATTTTCTTTCTGCTGGTAAATCGTCCCTGCTTTCGCATGAGCCAAAGCCAGAAGTCTTGTCGCATCTGCACCTCGAGTATTGAGTTTTGTTGTAATTAAATGGATTTCTTCAATGTAACCTGGGTCCAAGAGCAGTGAAAGTAAGTTGCCACACAACAATTATAATTACTCTACAATTCTCAAATATAAACTCACATTTCAGAGACATGTCAGGCAGGTTTAATTTGTGGTCTTCGTATGTCTGGCCGATTGTGTGGAGAAGCATGATGACAAACCTATAGTTTACAACCGGTTGATTCCTCTTACATATTTGGAATGCTGACAAGTATTTTTCCAGTCCCTTATTAGGATCATTGAGGTTTTGATAGGTCCTTCCTAGCCAGCACAGTGATTGAGCGATGCGAACGTCGTCTGGTCCAAGCAGTTTCGTCTGAATACGAATACACTCTTGGATCAGCAACCTCGCATGAGCGTAATCCTTCAAAAAGTTGTAAGCAGCTCCCAGGTGGTAGGCAGAAGATGCGAAGGGCAAAGATTCTCTGCCCAATCGTTTCTCTCTGATTTTCAAGACTGTATCAAATGTAGACTTGGCTCTACTAAATTCACTTTTGTACAAGTGGGCTTCACCTTTCTTTTCAAGTAGTGCGGCGATCTCGATGTCATCGTCGCCTTTAGCTGATTCTGTCTTCATGACTCTCAACGCACTTAAAGGGAACAGTTAAGACTGATTTTTACAATAGAAAAAGGCAACTGCACTAAATACTCTTACCCTTGAAAGATCCCGACTGCATTGTCCCAGTCATGCAGTTTCATGTAAACATTACCCATTCGATATAAAAGGTCGCAAAGATCACTTTTGTTAGTTCCTGCAATTAACTTCGTTAGTGGCAATACCTCTTCGTAACATTGGATCAATTTTTGATATTGTGTTTTCAAAACAGGGTTCGGTGAGTATGGGTCTGAAATAAACAACAAGGAGTCGTCAAGATCATCTGAATACATGTCGTCATCTTTGATCGCAACTTCGAGAATCGCGATGAACTCATTAAAATAACTGAGCGCTTCTTCGTGATTGTCCATGATGGTTAATACATTTCCGATGCAGAAAAGAGTATCTGCAACTTCTGGGCTGTTGTTTCCAAGTACAAGCTTTCTAATCCTATATGCTTCTTTATACGCGATCAAACTTAACTCGTACTTTTCGAGGTCATCCAAAAGTACTGCAGTGTTGAAAAGAGTGTTCGCGACATCAATATGGTCAGCTCCCAATCTCGTCTGTTTTATCCTCAGTGCAAATTTGAAATAGTCCAGAGCATCTGACGGGTCTCCGTGTTTTCTCAACAAGTTACCTATCCATTGCATTGTGTCAGCACAGCTCTCGTGCTCTTCACCATGATGAAGTTCTCTGATTCTCAGTGCCTCTTCTAGGCATTCCATTGCATCATCGTAACTTTCTGCATCACACAGCAGTGCGCCCTAAGAAAGAATGATGGCAGCATGAGTCGAAATAAGAAATCATGTTTGTCACATTAGTGAATGAAATGAAGTGGACGTGAATTGGTACCTTATTGTGTAGAGTTTCTGCCACGTGCAGGTCGTCGTCACCCAAGCATTCCAGCTGTAAATCCAGAGCGCGGTCATAATATTCTAATGCTTTATCTCTTTTCCCAGCATTATCCAATGAATACCCCATGTTGTGGAGTGTATCCGATAAAGAAACTTTTTGATTGTTACCTTTGGCGGATAATGATTTGAGTCTCAACGCCTCTTCGTAATAACCCATTTCTTCATCAAAAAAGCCGAATCCGCCCAGTGAGGCACCAAGAAGGTGCAAGGCATTACCAATATCCTCAATTTTAGAAAGGACGACTTTACTCAATCCAATAATTGGGACTTTATTTTCTGCGTCGTCGTCAGTAGAAGTGGGAGTAGGATTGTGCTTAGTCAACTCACTTATGACATGGAGACAATATTTTTTAACCTGTCCGTAGGCACTCAGTATTCCATCTTGCTCATCTACTGGCTCTACGATTGAATCATTCAGTTTCGTTCTATTGTCAAGGAATCGTAATAATTCATTTACATCTCTTACATGAGCTGCAGAAGCAGCTGACGCTCCGAGGAGACGGATTCTCCTTCGAACAAACGACTTGTCCTTTAGCAAGTCGAATGTTGCAAGCACGTGATGCGCCCGCATTGTGTTTAGCGGTAGCATTCTAATAGTGAACTCGTTGTAACCGATTTGGAGCGTTTCATCCATGACGACATTATTCCATTGACGTTCGTTTGCCTCAACAGTTGATCTGAAAGATCCATTGTG
Source organism: Cyclotella distinguenda (assembly GCA_036939455.1). Lineage (NCBI taxonomy): Eukaryota > Bacillariophyta > Thalassiosirophyceae > Thalassiosirales > Thalassiosiraceae > Cyclotella > Cyclotella distinguenda. The sequence continues at coordinate 1,788 of JALLPF010000919.1, read as the reverse complement.
ATTTCCCCATGCTAGGTACTCTCCGTATTGTTGATTTATTTGATGATGAACACATAGACATTCTATGGAATTCATTTTGTTCTGATATCTGGTTCTATCACCAGTAGTAACAATGGGGCCATCTTCTCTTTCAATTTTGGAAATTTCCAGTAATCCGAGAAGAACGAGGGAGCTCCGAATGTAGGAAAGAGTTGATGACATGGCGTTGTTGTCTTCGCCATTCTTACGAAGCGATTGAAGAACTTCTTCCCATAGAGAGTACGCAACGGATAAAGGAACGTTAATATGACAACATCGGGTTGATGATATAGGCTGCCGTTGTCGCTCGTTTGGTTGTTGAGTTCTATCACAGCAGTCGTTCTCTTCGTCGCACAACTCATTTATTTCGTCGTTACGATCGTGGTTGCCATCTTCTGTTCTATCATAGAAATTGTTTGCAAGTAATGGTGGCGTGGGCAGAGCAAACACAACCGCAAAGGCTACAAAACAGAGTTTGATATCTCTGTAACCAATCTCTCTCGCTACCCCAGAGGCATCACCACGAAAATCTCCTAAATCCTCAAAATTTCTATCCAAAATTTCAAAAAGAGACTGGTGTTCTTGATAAGCCATTTTCGACGCCCTTGCCTCATTGTTTTCTTGCTCTGGCAAAACCGATCGTAAAACAGTCGACGCAGGCTGGACTGTCCTCGAAACAGACGTGGCAGATGTAGCCGAGATTCGATGGGAAATGACACTTCGAGAATCATTATTGTCGCAACTTCCATCGTTGAATCCGGATAAGATTTCAGCTGCTTGTTCGTGCAATAATGGATCAGACCCATCGTCTTCGTCGTGAGTGGACATTAAATCAGCCAAAAAGTCACTGGCTTTTGGGAACGAATCATAGATATCTTCTCCATCTTCTTTGTTATCTATAGACTCCTGAGTGTTAGGGTCGTCTTGAATCAGTGGCGGATTCGCTTCGTTAATCGGGATTACGAGTTCTTCGTTAAGATGTTCGAAGACAGGGCGGTCGATGGAAACGGGCGGGTCGGTCGAAATTTCATGGTTAGCCTCTAATGCGGCTCCATATTCTCCGCTCAAGTCGTTCAAATCTGGACATTTATCAGCAACGTCAGCATCATGTTCGCCGTCGTAGCTCTCGTTATCGGGAGTGATATTATTAGAATCTTCGACATCGGGGCCGATGTCCCCCTCGCTGCCGTCGGAGGTATCATCGATATTGGAATCATCCCCGCCCCAAAATCCAAAGAGACGATACATTGCTGTGCTGCGTTCTGTTGGGAGATATTTCTTGTGGGTGAATGGTTCCTAAACAGCAATGTTGCGGTAGTTGTTCTGTTTATGGTGGGTTGCTCTTGGAGGCTTCTTCGCTGCGGTGTTTTCGGTTATCGAACGAATCGCTGTGATAGGTAGGCAGCGGTATGGTACAGGGTCGTACCTACTACATTTACTTACTTGATAGTACTTACTTATACTTTACTTACAAGTATTGTACCCACAAAAGCCACAACCACAACCCCAACCTGACCAGCCTAAAACCTCCTACAACCGCATGATCATTGCGTGAAGTTGCCTGCAAACAGCGGCGGCCTCATAAATGAATCAAGCTATCCGAGCCTTAGTGGAAATGTTGTGATGTAACAACATGTGCTATGCCGTTAGGTTGGTCCTTCTCATGACAATCCGAGAAGTCTTTTGCGCAGTCAGATTACTTTTAAAATTGAAGTTGTTGGATATTTAGGACAATACCTTTCTTGTCCCTTTTTATTTTTAAAAACCTCG
>JALLPF010000890.1:0-19067 GCA_036939455.1 Cyclotella distinguenda | reverse complement strand
ATAGGATGCCTAAAACGTCGTCAATACTCTGGCCACGAGCACGAAGTTGCGCAAAGTTGGAGTCAAAGTACTGATGGATGGTGTCGATGTCGCCGTTAACACTTTTGGCGTATGTGGTGAGTTCACGGAGGTTGTTGCGAAGTTGCATTGCTGTCGCATTGGAATCTAACGTTGCCGAGCGCATGGCAGTCTTGTAGAACAATGGAGCAGCAATGCGGTTGATGTTTCCGTCAGGGATTTCGTAATCATCACGGTAAGGCAAGATGGTTGCCTTGACGTTTTGGTGAGCGAGTCGTGAATGCAACGCCACATTTGTTCGTTGTTCTGGGCAGCACGATTCAAACCATTTCTCCCTGTGGAGGAGCAAAATTCGAGACAGTCAGTCTTGAGAGCTTTCTGGTCAATTTGACCGTACTGGGAGACAATGTCTATTTTGACACCATCAGCATTTTTGAAATGGGTGATTCCTTGATCCCCTGTGTTCCAACCCATTTTGTTTGCGCGAAAGGTAAGATCATTTTCGAAGACTACAACCTGTGAAACTTTCAAGTCGAAGGTTGTCAGGAGTGGAGCTATTCCAGCCGAGTATAGCCCATGTCCTGCCTTTGTGGAGTAGTCGATGATGTCCTGGCCTGTGGATAGGCCAGGAGTGATGGCAAAGATCCCGGCGCTAGTGGAGGAGCTGGGAGTAGGAGTGCCAGGTTGCTTAAGCCCAGNGGGCCGGAGATGATGTGGACTGCAAGGAAGGGCGTCCCCTAACTTATCGCAGCGAGCTCAGATTGAAGGTAATAAAAGTAGGTATAAAATTGATTGATGTCAAAATTATAATTAGATTTAAAAGCTAATATTGTTTTGTACAATTGAAAAGAAGCAGTTGAATTGTCAGTTTGAATTCAGTTGGACAGGTTGTTTCATCTGTTAGAAAGTTGTAACTGTCAATCACTTCCATTGTTTCAGCAATTGAATCTAAGGTCGGGGAAAAGGGCACTGTCCCAATAAAAACCGCACATAAAGAGACAAACATGGTGTATTGTCCCGAAAATCCCACATGAATTTGATACTTCTGGATATTGTATGTTTAATTAAATTCTTTAGGTGCGTCCAGGCTAGGCATTACAAGGCCAGCTTAGCTCACCTAAGAGTGCACAAGATCGCACCCCCGGGAGTTGGGGTCCACACAAACCGTAGTTCAGTTCATTTTTGCGGACGCTCCCAATCAAGCACAGTCTAGAGTGATAGTAGAAATATCTAGCAGACATCTCTACCCATCCCACCTACTAGGTAGTAATCTAGGTTAGCTCATGCTATCTTGCACCGGGCATTCATCCGTTGGTTACAAGTAGCAACTACGTACGCCTTTATACGCAACTAAGCTAAGTAGATTTTCAACTGCTACAGCCCCTAGGAGAATGTGGATATACACATGCATGTCCAGTGGTAAGACCAGGGCTGCCAAATATCGTGGATATCTTTCCGCAACTTCGGAAATGTGAGTTTGGAACCTCCGTGCCAATGGCCTCTGCAAACAAACAACGCATATCTACGGCGGTCGTACCGAGTGCAGTTGCCAGGCGTCCATCGTAAACATCCTGATTTGCGTCGATACCAAGTATAATTTGTTCACCCCTAGACCGCCAGTGCCTTATTTGTCCGACGAGATTGTCTATAAAAATTGTCGAGGGATAGCGGAAGTCTCCCCTGGACTGAAAATACCGTTCATGTTGTTCCCGTACAGTCCGCCCCCTTGCTGTCCGGTTTGTGAGGCATATATGCACTGATAATTCGGGTTATCCTGGTGCCGTTTCCTAGTTTGATCCACGTCCATCGACCGAGTCCTGTTTCATCTATACCGCTGGTCTCGACTACATCACAGATCCTTCCCATGGCAGCTATGGCATTGCCTCCCATCTGTTCCTGCTGTATCCTCTCTCTGGAGTTGTGGGCTGAAGCGCCCTTCCTACTATGAAATGGCAAGAGGAGATCCAAGAATTGTTTATGTTTATCAACATAGGTCCAATCACACTGGGTCTCACAGCCTGCAACAACATCGATGCTTAGATATTTATGTAGATAGTTGAGTGTGTCTATTTTCCAGCTGTGTGTGAATAAGCCAAGACTGTTCCAATTTTCGAGCATTATTTGCACCCATCCATTTGACTTCTTTGCCGGGACATATCCTACCCCACCGTCCGCCAGGAGCTCCATTGTCCTCCACATTTCTTGCTGCTCTACTTGCTCCGCTTGTTCCGCTTGTAGTCCGTGGAAGTCATCTCCCCGTGGTTCATGATAGTGTCTGTTGTCGTGATAGCTGTCAATAGTTGTCCATGTGTCGCTACCAGTTTCTGTTCGAACCGGGAGTATCCCTTTGTGAAGCTACTATACTTCTGTTTCATAGACGAGTTATCCGTGGCCTCCTACCAGCGATCCTGTCGAGCTTGATGCCTGCGTGCTCTGGACAGTTTGACAGTTGTTACCGTGGGGTCCTTCCCACGGGTGGATCGCCTCTGGTGTGGGCGCCGGGTGTGATGTGAGTGGCAATCTAAATTCCCCCTGTCGATAGTGATGTCTCTGTTATCTTGTCCTGTTTCAAAGGTGGAAGTGGGGGTAGGTTTAGTCATTTTGCTCTGTAAGGATCAACCTACACAAATCCTCCAGCGGTTTGTAGGCACTTGACTGTGTACACCATCTTCCAGTGCCCGTAGAAGATGGGGTCCATTTGGGAGATCTCGAAAATTGAAAGTATTCACAATTAACCGATAATGTATTTTTTTTTTAAATTTGGGCCGTAGTAAATGTGCGAACTTTCTTACGAACTTTCCGAATACCTTTTTTCATTTTCTTCCGTATTAATATTGCGTTTATGAATATTAAAAAACATTGATTGTTGTGTAGCTGTTTGAGCGGTCCGGGTGGAACAGCTTGGTCGTGGGTTTGAATCCCACACGTAACTAGTTAGGGTCTAAACCTGCACGTAACTAATTAGGGTCTAAACCCACACGTAACTAGTTAGGGTCTACCCCGTGTGTGAGTAGTTAGGGTCTACCCTTAGGAAGGGTTGGGTAGAATTGGATTAGGGGGAGAGGAAAAAGATAAGGGGGAAGGGGGAAGGAAGGAAATAGGAAGAAAATAAACATTTTATGTTTATTGTGAATCCTTGCAGAAAAAAACAGGGTCGCGGTCCATTGGTGACTCATGGCCCCTGCGAGGGCCCACATCCACTGCGATCTACAGTGGATGGGTCCTCGCATCCACTAAGGGGGGGGGGATGCCCTGCTGGATCGGTTTTCCAGCTGTGCTTAGTTTTGCAATCTGTTGTTGTAGTTCTCGAAGCTCCTGTTCTTGTTCTGCGGATTTCTGTTTCGTTACCAAGAGTTGTATTGCATATTGTCAGGTCCGGAGAAATTGGTTGGCTGCGTTGTCTGAGTTGACAGTAGTGCCTGTAGAGGTGGCGCCATCGCCAGTGAAGTTGGAGACCCCACCGACCTGACTGCGGATGTCGTGGGCATGCTCGCCTGGTTTGTAGGACACTCCTTTCATCAGCTGTAGTTGCACTGCATCGGCCATATCAGCCAAATTCGCTGGTTTGGTTTTGACGCTGCCTGTTTACGCAGGAAGGGATCGTATTTGGCATTTTTCTCAAGATAAGAATCCATATGTGACTGGAACTGCGGAACGGCAATCATTTTCACAGGGTCCCAGATAGATGAAGAGGCCAGGTGTGAGGGTTCCGGATAGAATGATTGCATTAGCCCAGTGATCATCTCGTTGCTGTATCCGTTGAGGTGCCACCATTGAGTGGATCATGCGGATTATATTTGACGACAATGTTGGAAAGTCCTGACTCCAGGCCGGTAACGTTCATAACTCCTGTGTGGAATATCTGATGCCCGGCAAATGTGATTCGCTGCAGTTCCTTCCTAAGTGTTGTGCGAGCATGTGGGGATCTAGGTCTCTCCTTGCGTCCCATGGGGAGCCACTGGAATCGAGGACATCCACTTCTCTCATCCGAAGCTTAACTGAATAATCGTATAATGCTACATCACCAACTGTGATCATGGTTGTTGCTAGATTATAACCTATACTGATTCTTGCCTTCGTGCAGTATGATCTCGTCTGGTAGATGTTTGGTTTGATGGGAGGGGCGTCGATTAGTGCTACAGAGGGGCCAAATCCATATTCAATCATCTTGGTCCCAACTAACCCTTCGAGTAATGGCAGAAATCTATCTCACGCTGTCGGACTTGCTTCCAACCAGAAGGCATTTTTTTCAATCCCACTCTTTCATGTCTTTGAAGGAGAGTGCTTCACGTTCCGACTCAGAGATCTTGAGTTGACAAAGGGCTTGAGTGGAGATATGTAGTTTCGGCAGAGGAGTATCATACCATTCTAGTGTGTCCAGTTGTCCGCGGCGGCAATGCTTTTTCTCGTGCACCTTCATGAGGAATAGTAGAAGTTGTTCAACCCCGGATGGATCAAGATCACGGTAAGTGGAGACCAGTATTTTCCTCGCTTCTGACCTCCAGCACTGTACTGTCTTGCAGTTAACCCGAGTTGCTGCTGCTTAGATCCACGTTCATTGACCCGGTGAGAGCATTTGTGATGATAGGAATCTCTGAGTATAGATTGACCGTAAATAGATTTCGGTTGGACCCCTATCCTGTTTGGCAGTCGATCGTTTGGACTTCTTGGCTGTGGAAGCGGTATCGGTGTTGGTAGCCCTGTTTTTCCGTGTCTCCAGTCTGTTTTCTAATTGTTTGGGTGTAATGGAGGGGAGAGTGAATATATATGTCTGTTCACATATTTTGTAGCGTGTCAAGGTGAGGTGCAGTTTTGGCCAGTGGGGGTCCTTGGGAGAGAGGAGGGAGGGATATGGTTTGCCCTTGGTGTCAACCTCTCTGGAGAGATACCGCGCCTTTGAATCAATCTGTTGTGCGTAGGCTAAGACTGTTTCCATGGCTTCCATCGCTGTAGCGAGGTGTGCTTTACCCGGGACTAGTTGGACTGAGAGTGTGAGGAGGTGCTGTCCACTTGCAGGATCCACAATTGCCAACGGGTCTGTAACTCCCATGTCTATAGTATTGTGTTTGCGAGCTGGTGGTCCGGTGGGAGTAATTTTTGTGGTAGCATTCTTAGCCTAAGTTTCGAATTACGGTTTCTCGTTACTGTCGCCTAGCCCAGTAATCTACAGTAAACAGTAATTCCGGCCGTAATATTACAGTAATTACGGCATTATACAGTAATATTTAAATATTACTCAAGTGAAAATGAGGTTACGTTCCGGAGTAATTCGTAATTCTGCCGTAGTTCAAAACTTAGTTCTTAGCGGAAGCGGTCGCACGATGCTGATACGTTGGTGTGTCGTTGCCAGATCTCATGGCTTCATGTTCGGAGTCGTTGCCTACCCAGGCTGGAGAGCATAGTTGAACCTGTTCTGAGATGAGCCGTGTATCGGCAGGAGGTGTCTGGGTGTGAGAGTTTGATGGAGAAGAGTCGATGTCCATGTCCTTGGTCTCAAACTGCACCTCACGTCTGGATCTCGTCTTAGTTCCTGCCATGAGCTTTGCTTGTATGTTGGAGGTGTTGGCTGCCACATTACGCTTTCGAGAAGAAGAGGAAATGGTGAGTGTTTTCTTATGTTTAGCCGTTTGTGTTTGCCTGTGTGTGTCCGCCCTCTTGTCTGTATGAGTCATGTCGCCTATGTTGTCTTCATCTTCTGTTCCCACGTTGTCGCTATCTCTGTCGCTCTCTGTCATGCTACCCTCATCGCCATTACCTTCGCCTTCACCATTTCTGTCGTCCTCCTGTCCATCATCGCCGTCATCCCCCTTGGAACTCTGGCAATTCATCGCTATCTCCGCCAGAGCTGTGGTCTCCCAAGGTGCCGTCGTGGCCAGTAAAATCCGAGTTGTCCTCTTCTTCGTCGCTATTGCCTGAAGCGTTGGATTCCTCGCGTTTGTCCTGTTCTGAATCAACCATCACTCTGTCAGCCACATCCTCCATGTCTCCCCGCTCGTCGTCATCATAGTTCGCGAGGGCGCTGTACTGATTGGTACCCAAGATGTCTGCCTCATGATCTTTGTAGTTTATTGTCGTCAATTTCTTGTTGATTGCACCTTCAAATCGATAGAAGCGACCAGCTGCGTTGCCAATCCAATAAAACCTGTTGTCATCTTCACAGATGGAGAGGAGGAAGGGTCCGTTGAAGGCATCCATGATGCCTGTTCCTGTCTTTGGTCAATTGTTCTATCGTCATACTCTCCCCCAGCCGACAGATGATCCAGTGAGTATGATTATCGGTGAGGTCGTATGAGGTGCCACGAATGTTGATGGTGTACTTTGTGTATAGTATGTCTGTCACAGTCTTCCCATGTCTGTTGATGATGGCAAGTTTATGATCCATTGTGTGATGGAGTCGAAAGGGGCTTTGTCTTGGGTGTGCAGAACTCTGGTCTGGTCTGGATCGGCGTAGTGTAAGTGCCCTCAGCATCTCTTCCAACCGTTGTGTGTTCAAGTGATAGATGGTTTTGGAAGTGTACTCATCGTCGATGTCCCATTCGTAGTCCTGTGTCGCTGGGGTGGGCTCCCTTGGTTCTTTCATCAGCTCTGTGTATATCTTGGGGATGTACTGTGAAGTCGCCGTCCCAGTCAGGGCTTTCTATCCGTCGTCGGGCCTCGGCTGAGGTCATTTGCTTTTTATGTGTATGCAGTTGAGTCCGGGATCAATGCTGAGATACGGAATTGGCATCCGTGACAGCCAATGATTTGGGGGGGGCTGTTGTGGGGTTCCTTCCGCCACCCGCTTTGTACTCTGTCTTGGCGGTGAGTTCGGCTCGTGTGATTTTTCCCTGTCAACGTCCGTTGCTACTGTCGTAAGGAGAGAGGTCATCAAGGCTGTGGTTTCAATAGGGGGCGTCCTGTTGCATTCCCGAGGATCGAGGCTATGCCTGCTGGTAGTGCCTTGAGCAGTGCTATGGCCGTTTCGACGTCGTGAATCCATTCCTGTATGGTTTTGAAAGAGGCGGCCCAATCCACCACCGGCGTGTAGTTCAGAGACTGTTTGTTGAGACGGTGTGTAGTCGAGACATTGTCATAGGTGTTGCAATCGCGGTGGAAATGGACATGAGCGTGCTGTGTAATTCGTCGTGAGATCTTGGGGTCTGGTAGTAATCATGATAAATGATTAGTAAAGAGTAAGTTCTACTTTTCCATACTTCAGAAAAGTGAATTCCCTCAACTCCAAACAGGTCAATAAACAGGCCGCCTGACGGATTTTTTGCCTTGTTGGCATGGAAGCCAGCATATTTTCATCCTGTAAAGTTCACATCATCTAGTAAACAGTACGTATCAAGATGAAATTCCAATCGGGAATCGAATGGGTTATGAGTCCTTCATGCGGTGTGTGTGCGATGTGCGGTCTGTGTGCGGTGTGTATGCGGTGTGTGTGCGGTGTGTGTGCGGTTTGCCATGAGGAAGAGAGAGGAGAGCTGCGAGATTCACTAAATTGAATTGTGAGATCCCGAGGAGTGACGGACGGGTGTGAGGGCCACACAGGTACGGGATAGTGATGGCCTCCACAGACAGTCGAAACGACACGACCCGGGACGACAGAACAAATTGCCACAACTCAAATCGATTGAATTGGGTTGTACCAAATTGCAGAATCGAAGCCTAATTCCAATCTTATCGCAGTCGCTCAAAATCGTTAACATAGTATTTTTAAAAAGGGGTTATCTATCATCATGAATCTTTATCACACTTGGCTCGATTGGTCACTGGACCTCGATTCGAATGTCATTGGCGACAAACATACGATCGAATTCATAAATTCGATGACCACAGCAACCTCAACCCCAGATTGCATCAGGAACCTCACTGATTGCCACGAAAACATGTTCTTGGTTAGCACTCACAAGACCGAACTTACCCTCTGCCACAACCCCATCAACCTTGGCGGTACGAAGTTCCGCCCTGACAATAAACTGATCACTCTAGTCGGAGCAGGGCAAACAGCCTCCAGCTTCATCCTTGACCACGAGGCAATCACAGACGATGCTACCTTTGCCTGCCCTTCCACTGCCAAACTTTTATCCATAACAGCCCGTGAAAACATCGCTACTACCACCGCCTCACTCAACGACATTTACAATGGAGCGGGGGCTGTAACTATCCCTCCTTTCATCGCGAACACGATCCTGCAAGCGAAAATGACGGACCCCGGCGCCATCTTCCTAGCAGTTATCCTCGCAGCTTCCTTATTCGACACCGAACACGACAGCGATATTGAATTCGAAAACACCAAAGCACTTGACACCATTGGACCACTTTTGCAGTGGATTTGGGGTGTCATGACCTCCAAAGTCCNAAGCACTTGACACCATTGGACCACTTTTGCAGTGGATTTGGGGTGTCATGACCTCCAAAGTCCAAACCACCCACCTCCGCATTGGAAACGACGACAATGACGCATCGAAACACGCTACATCCCGCCATACCTCCTGTATCATCCAACAAAACCATGACCAAACCCCGCTTCCAAACGCCTTCCCAACCTTAGCGAGAGGCCCACCCACACCTCCTCCACTTTTTGCCACCGAACCAGCACTTCTGGAACAAAATGACACCAGCAACTCCATCCTACAGGAACGCCTCGAAATAAAACGCAAAGCCAAGACGGAGAAAAAGGACAAATCTTCCTCCTTCCACACAAACAAACCAAACATCCTACGAATGGGCGCTTGTACATTCTCCGATGACGACTTCATCCCCGATATCTCACCTTCCGCCAAACGTATCTTCGCCTCAGAAAATGTAGGCTCAGCCGACGAAGAATATAAGAGTCAATTTAACGCACTGGGACTTACCACAGCATACTTCTCACACGGGTTGATTGTTGCGCTTTTCCATGGCTATTTCCTTTGGAACAACCGCTGCACTCCCAGCAACTTCTCGATCTTCACCCACTACGAGAGAAAAGCAATTGACAGCGAAGCCGACACCCGAGCCCTTCTTCTACACCTGACATCAAAAGAAGGTGAAAGCAAAACCTTCGAAGAAATCAAGATCTCCACAAAGCAAACAGTCCGCGTAGTAACAACTTACCACGCCATGGTGAAACAACTCGAACTCTTCGTTGGAGCCTGCCAGATTTGGTTCGGGCCAAAGAGCATCACAGCTATTGGCGCCAAAGAACTCCTCCACAAAGTAGAAATCAACGCCGATCACTTCGACATGAAGATCAGCTGGGACAAAACGTTCATCGCACGTTTCTTCTACAAGATCGACTTTCGCTTCCAGCGATTCTTTGGAACTTGCAAAGACGCCACCGATGCTGACGGAATTCAAAAAGAATTGATGAACTTTGAGAGGATCATTGAAAGCGTCACTGATGGCTCCTTCTCCCAGGACTTACCATCCACCTTCAGGTACGAAACCGAACAGTCCGGCAGCATCCACCACGAAAAACTCGTCAACAAAATCGACAACAGGAAAACCCGTGAAGCACCGAACCAAAGGAAAAGTACAGCCCCGCGAACAAATACCTCACGATACCCTAAACCCGACCAAAACTCCGCCCCTCCCAGGCTACCGGCCTCCGAACGCACGGTAAACAACAACGACCAAGACGATGAATTCAAAATGATGGAAGGGGAAGAATGGGACGTCATGTTCAAAAATACTCACGTCCCCGAACGCCCACTATGGACAACCCGCCCAATGTGCGTCCGTTACCACATTCGGGGCTTCTGTTTCCACGACTGCCCAAACAATGACAGTCATGTTGACCAAGACAAAATCCCAGCNGCCCAATGTGCGTCCGTTACCACATTCGGGGCTTCTGTTTCCACGACTGCCCAAACAATGACAGTCATGTTGACCAAGACAAAATCCCAGCGAACAAGAAGCAGGAAATGCTCGCATACATCGAGCTCTGCCGCGGCATCAATTGAATCTTCAGGCCGGGTCCTAGCGGAGCCCGACCCTCAGAAAAACCAAACTACCAGCCCCCACACTTACTCAACACTTCATCGACCATTAAACCCCTCCGACTAGCCTCCAATCCACGACACACACAACTCGCCACCTCAACCGCGATGGCAACCGTCACTGCACGCCGGGTGGATAACACCCAACCAAAACAGCCATTAATCCACCCAGCTCGGCCGTGGCAATCAACGAACTCTGAACTCTCAGGTAAGTTTTGTGACACTCTTTCTGCGCAGATACCGAGAGTGCGCACCACAAACGCAAACAAAACAACAAAACAACACCCACAAAAAGCCTCATCAACCCCAAAAACGAAAAGAGTGTCCTGGGATGTAACCCTCGCAACAATCAGCGGACAACCCCTCACCTCAACACAAAACAACAACACGACGCCTTGCAACTCCACCTTGGCACAACCAACAGAACCAAACGACGAAACATCATTCACCTCCGAAATCCCTCAATCCGACCTCTTCGAAGAACCGGTCAGAGGAAACAAAATCGAGACCATCAGAACACGCCTACAAGATGAGCACTGGCCCCCACAAAACCTGACGAACATCATCGAACGCATAATCACAACACCTTCTACCCCCCTTGTGAAACCATGTTTCAAATTCGAAATGACAGAAACGGCGGCAGAGAGAAACTACAACATCCTGTGAATCTTCGACTGTCTGGTCACGTTTCGAGCAAATACTAAAACAGGGATCGAAATGGCCTCCCGACCAACTTGACGAACAGCTCAGACTCACCGACATCGATGACGCCTTCAAATTTGGCAACCACAAAGGCGCTTCACAAAATCCAGAACGCCTGTTAGAACTTGTGAAAAAAGACGTAAAACACGGATACGATCTGCCCTTAACACTACACAAACTCCATTCAATTCCCGGCGTCTGCATCGCCCCACTAAATATTCAGGCGCAGAACACAATTGACTTCACCGGGAAAATCATCACGAAGAGCCGCCTCACACACGACCAATCATTCGCCTGGCAGTCAAACCTTCCCGTCAACACCCGCGTCCGCAAGAAAGATCTCCTCCCATGCCTTTTTGGATTCACAATCAAACGAATAATCAACTGGTCAGTTGCGGCCCGACATCAACACCCCGGGATGCGTCAAAAATAGATTTCAAATCCGCTTACCGGAGGTGCCACTTGAACTCGGCAACCGCAGTCCAATCCTGCACTCAACTCCCAGCACACAACATTGCGACCATGGCACTGCGGCTGACTTTTGGCGGACGACCTGGCCCCAACGAGTGGGGATGCATCTCGGAACCGCTGTGCGATCTTACGAACGCCCTTCTAAACGACACCAACTGGGACCCGACCTCATTATACTCACCCGACTCAGCTCTGCTCCCCCCACCATCCCCCCTGCCCGACGACACTCCGTTCGGCATCGGCCGAAAGCTGATTGTTGAAATAGAAACCAATGGAAAGGGTTTCACAGACGTCTACATCGACGACATCATCGGCCTGACGATCGACGACCCGAGCACAGACAACACCTTACGTCTCGAACGCGCCGCTCTACTCGCAATCCATGCAGCCGCCCGCCCACCATCTAAAAACGAGCCTATCCCCCGCGAAGCTATGGCAGCCCTCAACAAACTTCAGGCAGAGGGAGGACTGGAAGAGGTCAAGACAGTCCTAGGCTGGGAATTCAACTTCCGACGGCTCATTGTCTCACTCCCTCTCGAAAAATTCACCGCCTGGCACACCGACGCCTCTGAAATGCTACGGAGGAAAAAGACAACACTGGACACAAACATCGGACGATGGGTCCACATCTCCATGGTCATACCCCAAGTAAACCACTTCACCAGTCGCCTACGCTCACTCCTCCACCGCACCNTCATACCCCAAGTAAACCACTTCACCAGTCGCCTACGCTCACTCCTCCACCGCACCAGACGAAACAGATTCATCAACATCACCAGCCCATGCCTGCGCGACATTGAAACGATGTTAGAATTCATAACAGCAGCAAAAGCAGGCATCGAGATGAACATCCTGGCATACCTCGAGCCCTCAAAAATCTACCGAAGCGACTCCTGCCCACATGGCATTGGCGGCTACAACTCCTCCGGCGTGGCGTGGAGATGGAAGATCCCGAAGCACCTCCTTTTCCGCGCCTCCAACAACATGCTCGAACACCTTGCATGCATCGTCGGACCCTGGCTTGACATGCTGTGTAACGACCTACCCTGCGGCAGCTGCATACTCAGCATGACGGACTCAACAACGTCAGAGGGATGGAGCAACAAGTCGAACTTCCGGGACGACGGCGAACCAGACGAACAGGTTGACGCCAGAATAACTCTGGCACGACACGATGCACACATCCTGCTGCAACACAGCATAAAACGGTACAGCCAATGGTTCACAGGCGCCGAAAACGTGGTGGCAGACGCACTCTCACGGGACACTCACCTTTCGGACTCGGAACTGACAAACCGTCTCTTCACCGCCAACCCCGAACAGATGCCATCCAATCCGTCCCCTGCCCAGCGAAATCACCTTGTTCGCAATCTCTCTGCTGCAGACTCTGCCCGAAAAGAGGCAGTTACGGGAAAAACAAGCGCGGAGCAGGATAGGGCTTGGCGACGCTGGTGTCAATGGTGCGAATCTTCCGGAATCTCCGACGTGTTCCTCGACTCGTTCTCCAAGGCCCAACGAATCACACTTATCGGGGGCTTCGTTCGAGCGGTACGAGAAGGGCGTTTCTCCGGAGCTACTTACTCGGAGTTGGCTCCAAGCACAGTCGTCGGTACCGTGTCGAATGTGGCACAGGCCTTTCGCGACCACGGGCGCCCCAATCCTACTCAGGATGCAGATGGGAAACTTGGACGGACACTATCTCGGCAATTTCGCGCCTACCGCAACACAAGTGCCAGCCCCACACAACAAAAAGCCATCCCGCTCGACGTCATTGCCAAACTGTACACTGACGCAAGCTCGAACGAAAAAGCCACCGCCATCGCCGTACTTGCCACCGCCGCCTTCTACTTCGCCTGTCGCTCGTGCGAATACTCACAGGTTTCAGGCGAAAGTGGAAGCAAGATCGTCACAATTGGTGACATCCAGTTCGTCAAGGACGGGAAGTTCATGTCCCACGACAAGGACCACCTCTCCACCACAGAAATCGTCTCCGTCACCTTCAGATTCCAGAAGAATGACAGGCGCAACGAAACGATCAGCCAGTACGCTTCAACACACGAGACGCTCTGCCCCGTCAAAGCATTCGCCTCGATTGTCCATCGCATACAATCGTACTCCTCCAGTACGGACTCCACACCTATCAACACCTACGAACACAAACAATGCCCTTCCAACATCTCCTCAACAGACATCTTCCACTCGCTCCGAGTTACCGTCACGAACATGGGTCCAGAACAACTGGGGTTTGAAGTGAAAGATACCGACACCCACTCGATCAGATCAGGCGCAGCAATGGCGATGTATCTCAGCAAGGTCCCCGTCTATGTCATCATGAAAATGGGCAGGTGGTCGAACGAAGCGTTCCTTCTCTACATTCGCACGCAAGTCGACCAGTTCTCCCACAACATTTCCGACAGAATGGTTGTAGCTCGGTCACATCAACACATTCCGTCAGCCAATGCACAGACCTGCTCTACACAAAATACCACACTAAACAACACATCACCGGGGCAACCGTCGGCACGACAAATTAATGGGCTACAATACGACGACGATCGCCTCAACCAAATGGGAGTCCAAAAGTTTAGACGAAATTAATGGAGAAGCACTTTCACTGAGGGGTTTGGGCAAGAGGCGAGATTTAGTTTTAAACTACGTTTCCGACCCAACCCGAGGAGTACACTTTACTACTGAGCAAACTACAAGGGAAAACTGAGAGCGATGAACGAAGCCTGATGCTTCAATGCTTGCATTGGTGTGTGCGCGGTGTGTGTGCGGTACCTTTTGATAACAAAAATCAAGTTTTTTTTCAGTCTTGCATGCTATTTACATACATATAACGTACGTAAAATCGTGTTGCTCCCAGGGCGATGAAAAGTCCCATCGTCGGCCCACTCTGCCACCTCTGCCTCACAACTCGACCGCTTCACAAACGTACGGCCATCGATCATCCAGCATCGCCGAATCAAAGTGAAAGCACCATTTCGATGATCGCAATGCCCCCTGTCCACCGTCTTGCCCACCCCTCGTCGGACACCTGCACCCTGAAAGCCTGCATGTCGTCAATCCTCCACTCAGTCCCTCTCCTCCCCCCCACGTCCACATCCGACACACTGTTGGCAACCCAGCTAGTGTTCGTACGCGGTCCCTGTCTGCTTTATGACGAGGACATGGTCTGTTTCGGAGGGAACTCTATCGCCAAAGCACTCGCTCTCTCATCCGGGTCGTTCGTGTCCGCAGGGGAGGACGACTGGATGGAATTTGAAAGGAGCGAACTACGTCCGGCTCTGCATTCCAAATGTACCACGAGCATCGAGAGATGTCTTGCCCGATTGGAGGATGCTTTGATGCGACATGGTGGTTCGACCGTTTTGGGAACTCATATCTTATCGAATGGTGTAACAAAGGGTGGCGCAACATTATCCCTGACAGATGCCATAATCACGTTGACTCTCTTGGAGGACGACACATCATGGTCGTCCCATCCCATCATTCGATCATACGTGGGTCTTACCCAGCGCTCCATGGAATTGGCCAATGCCCAATCTCTACTGCGCTCACTTCTCCCACCGGTTAAGCCGGATCCCAACGATCCATCATTGCTCCGCGCAGCCTCATCCATCTTTGCACAAGCAATCTATTCTGTTTGTCCCCAAGCCTCTTCGCTTTCAGTGGAAACCAAAGCTTTCAAATGTAAAGACGTTAAATTCGGTGATTACCAATGTAATGCCGCAATGGGATTGTTCCAAAAGCTCAAATCACAGTCACCGTCCTCGAATAATGAAGTCAATCACCTGCCAAATGGTGTCACAACTCCTCAGGACATGGCCAATGCCATCATCAATGCCATTCCAAATGATAATGATATTCTAACAGACCTCACTGTTAGCGGACCCGGATTTATCATGGCACGTATCAAATCTACCCATCTCGAGCACGGCGTCAATGACATTCTTATCAAAAACGCACCCCCAAAACCCAAAGGAATTCCGACGTGCACAGTCGTCGTTGACTTTAGTTCTCCTAACATCGCCAAGGAAATGCACGTTGGACATCTCCGCTCCACAATTATTGGAGAATCGGTATGTCGAATCCTCGAATACGTTGGCCACTCTGTCCGACGAGTTAATCACGTGGGAGATTGGGGCACGCAGTTTGGGATGCTCATTCAGTATCTGAAGGAGGAATATCCGCAGTATCAAAATGCAAATATTACAGACTTGACTTCCTTTTATAAGAATGCAAAGCAGAGGTATGTTTATTACATCTTGGTATTCAAATCATTCAATATTTTTGATTCATTTTTTTGCCCGACCCATGATATTGCCCCTCCTTAACGTCATGTATCAGATTTGATGAAGATTCCGAATTTAAGAAAATAAGTCAGCTTAATGTGGTAAAGCTACAGAGTGGGGATGAGGACTGTCGTGAAATATGGAGGGTCTTGTGCGATGTATCCCGGAGGGAATTTGAAAAGGTAATTCAAACGTCTACCTTCAGTTAGAATAGTTTTATTCTAAGGTGATGATATTATGATGCTCTTCAACAGCTGATATTACATCATCCCACTTCACTCAGGTTTACTCGAGACTCTCAATCACTGTTGAAGAATGCGGCGAATCCTTTTATAATGACAAAATTGCTCCCGTCATCGAAGAATTCGATGCTAAGGGATTGATTTCTGTTGAGGAAGGTGGGGCCAAGTGCGTTTTCGTACCAAAGTACAAGGTCCCCTTGATGTTGCAGAAGAGTGACGGGGGATACGGATACGATTCCACGGATATGGCCGCGATCAAGTATCGTATCGAAATCATCAAGGCGCAGCAGATTGTTTACATTACGGACTTTACCCAGGGGGATCACTTTCAGATGGTTTTTGCGGCCGCGACTATGGCCGGCTGGGTCCAGGAAGACAGTCATCGATTGGATCATATTGGTTTTGGTACCGTTCAGGGCGAAGATGGAAAACGATTCAAAACTCGATCAGGAGATACAGTTCGTCTTGTCGATCTGTTGGACGAGGCAGTTTTGAGGATGGAAAATAGTCTCAGAGAGCGGTCCAACGTACCCGAGGAGGAGATACATGCCACGGCCTGCGCAATGGGTTATGGAGCCGTCAAGTATTTTGATTTGCGACGTAATCCCACCTCGAATTACATCTTTTCCTACGATCGAATGCTGGATACCAAAGGAAACACTGCAATTTATCTGCTGTACGCACACGCTCGGTTGGAATCAATCGTTTCTAAAGGCAACGTGGAACACAATGTAGATGTGGATGGATTGATCAAAGCGGGACGAGCTAAGATCGTCCTCGCGCACAAGTCCGAACGTAATCTTGGGCTTCACCTTCAAATCTTTGCTGACTCTATTGAGGAAACTTTGAAGGATTTGTTTCCCTATCATGTATGTGATTTCGTTTATGCCCTTTCGATTGCAGCCTCAGAGTTTGTGACTCAGTGCAAGGTGTTAGGGAGTCCAGAGATGGAGAGTAGGTTGTTGTTGTGTCGGGCAGCGGCTATTACTATGAGACAGTGCTTTGACTTATTGGGCATTCAACACGTCACGAGAATCTAAAAGAATGTCACGAATAGAGAGAAGCGTTCAATTTGCTTTGTTAATTTTCATCACCTGTTAAACTGTACGAACTGGCTTGGTCTTGGCAATGTCCGCCACGATAATATTATCATACGTATAGGTAGGTAAGTACTTATACAAAACAATGGCTCTACAGGCTCTAAACTGCTGTCAGCGTCGACAGGGAGTTAAAAGAAGGCCGTTTGAAATTGTACGTATTCCTTCGTTGCTGTCCATCGGTTGAAGTCTTTCAACGGATCAAATTCCCCAATGAAAATACGTCGGACCATCCCGAACGTACGATAGAGTCTGAAAGAGTGATGGAATGCAATGTTCTCTTTGTAAAGAATATTTAGTCTACAAAGTAAAGTACTTAAAAATGAGAACAAAACTCATGATGTTGATTCACTGACTCGGATAAGCTATAAGCAAGATTGTAATGTTGTTTGATAACGGAGAAGAGAAGCCAACATGGCAACCAATCATTCATGATCTAGTGGGACTCAACATTGATGAGATAATGAACGATATAATAACCAATGCAAGGGATGAGACGGCAGAGAATTCAACAGACCATGCTCCCCGAAATTTCCAATCATCGGGATCACTGATATCCGACTTATCGGACACTGTATGCAGCGCACGAAACGACGTGACAGCACCACCGGCCATCTTACTAAACGATGGGACGAGGCCACCAAGTGTAGTATACCGACATGATTGGGGATCATTCGATCAAGCCATGTCCATTTACAGTACGTACAGTGCTGTTCCAACAGAGATTGCTAGTCGAAACAACAATGAGGGTGATCCAATTAATAGCGATCGAGAAGCTTCAAACGCCAACATGATCTCATCTCCAACACTACAGTCATTACAATTGAATCTGAATCCTGCAGCGAGAAGGACCAGCCACACGCGTGAGTCTGGAATGTGGGAAAAAACGAGACGTCCCAGTCATACATCTACTCTCACGAAGATGATTGTGAGTGCATTGAAGCGTGTTGTCGTTCCAGCGTATGGTGACGGGAAACCGAGCATTCACGAAAACGTAGCTAAAGACAATTACTCGAAATCAGCTGTCGGGAAAAGTCGCTGGTGTTTCAGTTTAGTGCCGAATCGATCTGCCAAGACAGTGACAGAAGTAGAGGGTATCACAATTTCTTCGATCGAGTTGGACGTCCTGACTGATTGTTGCACCTGTCTTGAAGAAATGAAAGCGGTGAAACTGGATATAATAAACGAAAACGAAATTGAGATGGCATATGAAGGTGATGGAGAAAATGAAAACGAATGCAAATTGATTGACGACGAAAAAAATATCTCTCTGCAGAATAGCGAACAGCTTAAACTCAACCCAGGGCCATCTGCATCCGACACTAATCTAAAACCCTTAGAAAAACAACTCAAGGTGTTGACAGAGGATGATTCACTTCCACCAGCTGAAACAAATTTCCAGGTGAAAAAATGCGAACGGTTTGAAAATGGTGTAGATCACTATGATGGACATACCAATCTTGAATTACATGATGAGAAAAGCGAGGATATGCGAGATGTTGAATCTAATGTATCCGGTCTCAGCGGGGCCACAGAGGAACTTAATGTTACAGATGCAAGTGACAGTTCCTTGGCATTAATTGAAAGCGCTTACAGCCCATTGAAAACCGTCAATGGCGGACTGGTTGGACCTTCGTTTGCATGTTCTTCTCCTACTATTATTGGTGAAGAAAAGGAAATTGAAACGCATTCAATCGTTTCAAACCAAAACTTTCATTTTCAAGAGTGCCAGAACGTTGAAATTCCATTGGAAAATATTGATATCGTGCTTACTTGTCCCCTCTCTTCAGTTGAAGCCACGAATGAGAAACCAAATCATTGTAATGTTACCTCGGGGTTAGTCGAGAAAAATCAGGAATTTGAGAATTCGAATAGAGGGGGTGGTAACGAAATCGAGGCATTTGTAAACACGTTGGGCGTCAATGTCATATGCTATGGTATAAATGGAGCAACACTGCCTTGTAAGTCAATACTACCATCATATCATCTGAGACGAGGTGAATGTGGTCGTGATTCTGATACTTTTGCAGAAGAGTGTTTCGGATTGTCGAAAAATAACAGCAGGATCAACAAAAAATCAATCTTGGAGAGAATTGATGTTATGATTCAACAGGAGACGTCTGTATAATCTTGATCAATGGTTTCATGTGTTGTTAGGTGTACTTTTTCGTTTGAAACTTAATTAAGTACGATTATCTTCCGACACAAATTTGAGCAAGTTGGTGTTAAGTAATTCGAATCTTGAGGTATAATACTGCTAGGAAGGGCGTCCCCTAA
>JALLPF010000865.1:0-14231 GCA_036939455.1 Cyclotella distinguenda | reverse complement strand
ATACATAGGTAAGTACTAAAGAGTACATACTTGAGTGAAAAATGGCTCATGTCAGCTCCTGGAAGACCCTGAAAACGCAAGCAAACTCCAGGAAGTTGCCACAGGAGCTATCCGGGACGCCTCCCTCTGATGACAGCACAGGTCTCCTTCGCCGAATATCAGCGTATCCTTGCAATTAAGTCCGTCTCGGCCCAGAAAGATAAGCTCAGGGGCAACGGCGATGATCCCTTTTGCGTCTATCATCTGGCCTTGGGAAAGACTCCTTTCCTCACTAGCGGTCGAATCACTGCATACCTCCAGTCCATGGCACGCAGCATTCACCCATCCATGTCTGCAGCCAACGTGTCAAAATTTTCGGCTCATTCATTCCGTGTACGGGCCGTGGTCCTTCTCCACAAGGCGGGAAAAATGGGCGACTTCATCAAGCTCCGGCTCCGTTGGCGGAGTGACGCCTATAAAGGCTACCTCCTTGGTAGCGTCGACCTTGCAAGGCAAGACAATGATGCCCTTGGCGGCGCCGGCGACTGCGCGATCGCTTTCTGTCTTGGCAGCCGCGGTGATTCGGTCCAACACCAGGATGGCATTGATCTCAGGTTGGGCTCCGCGGCCACACCCTGAGCGAAATGGGCTTCTATTATTTTCTTCTCTCCCCTTGTCACTGGTACTTGCCGGTCCCTTCCATGACCAATACTACATTTCATCTATAGATACCACTTTTCTACTACAGTTTCTTCCTATGTTAAATCTCAACAAAAATATACGTCCTGTCGCTGTCCTACATATTAACAGCTAATTCTTTTGTTGCCTTCAGCGTATCACACTATTTTATTGCTGTATCTACCTATCTTGTTAATATCGTTTCATCATTTTCGAAAAAAAAAATTTGTTGCGTGTGCTCACATAGCATGCTATTGGGACTCTATCCCATTACAACATCCTTCGTACCTCATTATGTGCATTCTGTGATATTCTATCACCATTACATGCACGCTGGGGTTCTGCTAATGCAGGCTATCAGGGAGACTAATCCAAGTATTTCCTAGTCTGTCCTGTTGTTCCCGTTAGGATAGCTCTTGTTAGTAAAACTCCATTTATTTGCGCAAACGAGATCTTCCACTATAATGTAGTTATACTACACTCTACATAGCTTGCGTCGTATGGCATAGTGCCCAGTTAGCTTTGCGATCAGGGCGCGGAAGCTTTTTCCAACACCATACAGAGTCCGCGAGGTCACGAAGTGTGGTGGTTAAAAAATAGTCTGACAGACTTGAGAGGATAGCTACCTAACGTAGCTACAACGCTTAGGTTACGAAGACATCTATCGGATATCTAACACGTATTAACCTTACAGGTACTCGACAAGGAAACACCACATGTGTAAGATCCAGACAAGGGATCTTGCACCGAGAGACATGCTCACTCATTTTTGATCAATTGCAACAAGCAATTGACCCTGCAAACAACGTTAATAACGTTTTTTGAGTGACCTAACTTTTGTTGAACACCCTCCCTTTCCCTCCCTGGTTCTGCTAATGCAGGCTATCAGGGAGACTAGTCCAAGTAATTCCTAGTCTGTCCTGTTGTTCCCATTAGGACAGCTCGTGTTAGTAACAATCCATTTATTTGCTCAAACAAGACCTTGCACTATAATGTAGTTATACTACACCCTACATAGCTTACGTCATATGGCATAGTGCCCAGTTTGCTTTGTGATCAAGGCGCGGAAGATTTTTCCAACACCACACAGAGTCCACAAAATCACGAGGTGTGGTGGTTGGAAAAGTGCGAATGTTGAGGGAATTTGAATCCAGGTGTCAAAGATTGAAACACGTCACAATAAATGTATTTTGACATTGAAGGTAATATCTATAGATATTTTTTAAGTTTCATGCCTTTTTATGTCAAACAGTTTGTTCATTTTTCGTGTATTTTTTGCGGGTTTTTGTGCATTTTTGAGGGATTTTTTTGCCCGGATGAAGTAAGTTTTAACTTTAGAGGTATAAAAGATGTTTTTATATAATCTTTACCTGTCAATGTTAACTTACTTTGCTCAAATTGATTACCGGTTCATTTTCGTTGAGCTCTTGTTAGCCGTTCCCATCGACTCCTGTCGCATCGCTGACGTACTCACCTCTATAGTATCGTAACGTAAGAAGCAGGAAGCATTATTCTCGCGCCAGTGGCTACGTCATATATATATTGTGGTATCCTTGAGGACATTAGTGCTAACGAAACTTACAATACCCTTCATTTAGATTTTCTTGAACATTGTAAACACATGAATTTTTCACAACTTTTTCCAATTTCATTCTGAAGATATCGTCGTATATCTATTTCAGATGCCTTAATATTGTTCTGTTCTGAGGGTGTCGCCTCAACTTCTTCTCATTATGAGTTTTGATAGCACCACGCACAAGCATTTTGATCAGAAGATTTGAACGTCGGAACATCTCGGTCGAAGAAATCACAATTTCTTTAGGATTGACGTTTTAATACATCATCATTACAATCATCTTGCGGCCATCAAATAATCTTTTCCTTGATCAACACATGCACTCTGCATACATCTACGTCTCAGTTTTCGCCCTCGCGGCATCAAAGCCTCATGATCATGTCGAGGCACTCTCGCTACGAATGTCCTCCGACTCGTTCTCATCCTTACGATTCATGCCACCATCGAAATCAGTGCTCTCCCTTCGACTCGCATCTGCTCCTTACGCGACTGAAACTACTGTAGAGAGTGCCAAGTCGTTCGCTCCCGAAAAACAAAAAAAGACCAAAACCCTTGGTCTCATCACCTTCGATTTGGACGACTCACTCTACCCCGTCGATCCAGTTCTTTCTGACGCCAACAAGGCATTCTCATCTGCCATGAGGAACTACGGATATGCCATTGAACCAGAAGATATCGTCAACGTGGGTAAGACAATTCGAGAGGAGGCGGGGGCCGCTGGTGTTAGTATGAGTCACACTGACGTACGGTTGCAGGCGATACGAAAGGAGATGGAGACGGTAATGTTGGAGAAGAAACTGATGGAATGCGCCGAGGACTGGGCAACGGAAGTGGAGAGTTTGACCGCTCCATTGAAAAATAACGCGAAGAAGTGAGTTTTCTTTTGTCGATTTTGATTTGGCATATCAATCTTATTACACTCTCACAATCCCATTACTTTTTCATATCACAAGGTGGGCGAAGTCTGCAGTCTCCCCGTCAGTAGTCGAATACATTTACTCCGCCTGGGAACGTGAAAGACACCATTCTGCAGAACGCCATTTGTATCCAGAAGTTGTATCTACTCTCCAACAAATCAAAGAGCAGCACCCTGACGTGATCATCGGTGCCGTTACCGATGGCAAAGCTAACCCCATGCTAATGGTGTTTAGTCTCGCACCTTACTTCGACTTCTGCATGAGCTGGGAAGACGACGCTGCTGGCAGAACTGAATTTTTCAAAGAACTTGGCAACGTTGATGGGAATGCCGACTTGCAGTGGATTTATAGGGCAGCATATGAAAAATACATCGGGCTTGCTCAGACTAACAAATACTTAAGAAAGGGTCTGGTGGGAGAAGATGGTACTGATGATGAACCAGTCTGGATTCATGTAGGAGACGATTTGGCGTATGATGTAGGTGGAAGTGCCTCTTGTGGCGCTAAAACAATTCTGCTTGACTTAGATGACGACTACTCGCAATCAGCGAAGATGAGGTTTGGACCGAATGCTGTTCTGCCGGCTTGGAACACTGCATCGATCGAAGAACTCGAGAAAAGAACGGTGATGAATGAAGCTGCTGAAGTAATGGTTGACAAGCGCGTATCAAGGTTATCCATGCTTCCTGATGCTATAGACGAAATACTCAAGGGGGAATAAATAGCGTTCAATCGAACACATTCGAGCATCTATCGTGAGGAGTAGTTGTTGTGTACATGTTTAAAGGGCAAGATCGAACCTTTCCAACCTGTGGGGAATTCATGGACGTATTAAATTTGGTACTTTATTGGTGTCTACTTACATGAACAAATAATGTCTCGCAAAACAATTCGAATGTTGGTCATTGATCTAAATGAAAACTCCTTTAGGCTCCTTGGTTGATTCATCTTCAGCAGTATCATGTCGATTTTCGTTCTCCGTGACGATGTCGTCTGTGCCACCACAACTGTCTTCTTCTGTGTCGACTAGTTCATTACTTATCTGAATATTTTCCCCTTCTGCTCTTACCGACACATTATTCATCTGATATTTCCATTTGTACACAGTCAATCCAATGATCAAAGAAGCCCAAACGCCCATCCACAAGACATAGACAAATGCGAGAGAGGACAAGTTTGAATTATCATACCTACGGTTGTACAAAATCAGACCGGAATACATTTGCCACACTCCAAAGAGAAATAACATGATGCCAAAGATGTTATGGACCAGTTCCCAAACTTTTCTGACATGACATTTGGTTAATTTGTTGTCATGTGCCTTCTGAATTGGTGGACGGAGAAATCCTCCAACAACTTGGAATGTAGCAAGTAGAAAAATAATCAACCCCATCTTCGAGTGCTTATGGCTCCAATTAGGAGACCCTTCTTTCTTGATTGTAGAAACAGCAATGGAGAACACAGCAACAGTGATGACATAATTCACAGAATTGCAGCCAACATGGACATATAACCACCACTTTGAGATCTTTTCACTGAGATTTTTTCCGGGAGCCTCAGATGGATCGGATGTACGATCGTATCGGAAAAGTAACCGAGAAATCTTGTTACCCAGTGATTCCATGTATTTTAAGAGTGGTGTGTCATCAAGATTACGAAGAATTGCAGTAGCAATTGCTAGCGGTGCACAAATTCCCCATGAGATGAAAGCTAAAATTCCATGGACTATCCAATCCGTGCTCGTATTTGAAGTTGTCCCAATCATTGCCATGATTCCTGCCTCTGCTTCCATACCTGCACCTCTTGAAAGGTTATTCACAACGTACGTATCCTTTCTAGTATCTCCATGATATTTGAGTTCATTTTCGCCATCATTTCCATGCGCCCAGACAAAAGAGGACGATCCATACAAACTGATTCCATCAGGTTCATTATCTAAAGGAGACTCTACGCCCAGACTTTGAAACGTGGCAGTGAATTCCATGATAGTTTGTCCGTTCAGAAACCCAATTGTGGCGTCTTCCAAGAGTATATCCGACCGAGTAATAAGTGATCGAGCTTTACCATTTAAGTAATATGCTTTGGGTTCGGCCATGCCCGGTTCGCCACTGAATGATCGGGATACGAATGTTAAGGAATAATCTTGTTCAAGTTACCGATGGATTTAATTACTCACATCACAACATGACTGCCCACCATTCCTCCGTTTCGACTAACTCCCACCCCAATCCATGAATATCCATCGAGCACCATCTGGATAGTTATTTTACAATCGCGGCATTCACTTTCTAGCAGCGCATCGGGAACAGCGATACGATATCGTTTGACAAGACCGGGAGAGAGTTCGATCTGGCAAAATGCGCTCGTGCAGTCAGTTGTGGTGGAGTGACAGTCTCCGCTGCGAATAGTGCATCCTAGGAGAATCGTCAAGACGAGGGTGGTAAACGATGTCATGCCTGGATACTTTGATAATAATTATTGTCGTGACAGAACAATGAAATTTCAGTCCGGAGTTCCCGAGTCCATAATCTTCTATCACTATCATAGACTATCATCATCCATCGATCACAATTTCGTCGTATGCGTTGGACGCGACTCCGTGGGATCTATAGCTAGGTAAGTACTATAAGTAGGATTTAGATAAGTTAAGTAAGATAGGAAGAGTGGATGATATCTTAAGCGTCCAATCTGCTCCAATTCCAATATCCAAAATTTATTATACGCCTTAAGTTTTAAGCATAAGTATACTACTCCCTCTCGCAAATTCAACACAAACACTGAAGTCATGGGAAATAAGCTGATTCTGCAGAATCTAATAGTAGTACTTTGAGACCAGGGGAACGGCACTTAAAGTTCCGGTGAAAAAAATGCTACTTATACTGGAGTTAAGGGAGTTCGATATTTGCATGAAGTAGGAGAGAAAGTAGTATGAACAAAAACTATAAAACTCTATGTAAAATAAAAATAAAAAATAAAAAATTAATAAATTGGTATCACATCAAGCTCCCCGTCAAAATCCCTTTCCCTTTGGGCTGTAGTAAAGGCAGGGCAAGTGCACGAGATAGCTGTTGAGCTGTTCCACGCGGCTAAAAAAAGCCTTACCGGTACTCGCTGAGGCTTGATATAAAAGCGTTGGGCCTCAGCGGCATCGTGTGAAAACAGGGTAAGCATGCAAAAGGCGGTGCAGTCACAGAAAGAGTCATATGACTTGATCCTTGCTTCTTCGTGAGACGTTCCGTGAAAGTCGGTCCACGGGGCAGTATCAATCTGCTTTTGCACGATTTGGTTCCACTGGAACCTCGCATCTTCACTGAGAAGGTTCGTGTAGAGAGAGAAAATCTCTTCTGCTACGGCCTTTTTTTCAGTTTGGGCCTTTTTTAGCTTCAAGTTGACTTCAACGAGAGCGGCCCTTGTCTCCGAGGGCTGTGCCGCTTCGGGAGTGGACGATTTTCCTTTCGCCTCTTTTTGGTTCGCGATCGAAGCCCGGAGGCCCTTTCGCTGTTCTTGCAGATCGATTTCGGCTTCTTTATCTCTTCTGCTACGGCCTTTTTTTCGGTTTGGGCCTTTTTAAGCTTCAAGTTGAGTTCAACGAGAGCGGCCTTTCTCTCTGAGGGCTGTGCCGCTTCAGGAGATGACGATTTTCCTTTCGCCTCTTTTTGGTTCGCGATCGAAGCCCGGAGGCCTCTTCGCTGTTCTTGCAGATCGATTTCGGCTTCTTCAGCGTCATCGTAGGCTGCGAAGAACCCCTTCCTCCTGCATGCGCTCAGAGCTTGTTGAACGTGCTGCAAGAAGGCTTCGGGCGTGCCGGCGTGCCAAATTTTTACTGAAAATTCGGTTTGATTTTCAAGTTTTATCTTGAGGGTCGAGTTCTTCGTGAGAACGGACTCCTGCAAGTGGTCGATGACCGGAATGTAGGGAATTGGCGGGCGCCGATTACGGCTACCCCGCTCGACCTCTACCTCCTTGAGACCCTCTGGCGCTGACTTCTGGGAGCTCATTTTTTTGAGCAAATGTCCGAGTCTTGTCCGAACAATGAGAGCCTTGAAGGTACTTTTGCCTCTTTTTTTTTAACTTGAGGGCTCATTTCGACTCGATAATCCGACCGAGTATTTGGCTTTTCACTCGACGGTAACGGAAGAGTGTGAGCAAACAGTTTGAATAAAATAAACAGGAAAAGTTCTTTTTATACTCAGTAGATGAGTTTCCAATTAAACGGAAGTTTTGGTGAGTATCAATTGATAGCGACTTAGGCCGTTTGATGGTGGGGTTACGAATAATGGAAATAAGAATTATGATTAGTTTATTTTACTATTCTGATTAGCACTGTAATTGAGATTACAGTGCTTTTTACATCATAAAGCAAATGGACATAAAGGTGCTGAATGCTACCTTATACCTCTAGACATAAAGGTGTCAAATGCACCTCATGCCTCTTCAATTGTGTTCAGGACTTCAGTATTGAATTAATTGTAATTCGTCTTAGTGTCCTGATTAGGATTCACCATCGTGTCTACAATTATTAATGTAGAATTTGATGTTTGGAGGATCTGAGAACATCTTGGAACCTGTAGGTAGATATGTCTGATCTACATCATACACAAGCGTCTGTCCATCAACGGGCGCACCGGTAAGTATCGACAGATACATACAAGTACTAAAGAGTACATACATAGGTAAGTACTAAAGAGTACATACTTAAGTGAAAAATGGCTCATGTCAGGCCACTATAACGGCCAAATCATTATTGGTTAAAACAAACTTTCTGAATTCGGCCACGATGATGGCCTATTGTAGTATATCGACAAAATAATTATTGCTTAGAACAAACTTGCCCTGACCAATTTTCGAAATGGCCGTCAGAGCGGCCTAATGTAATTATTGTAACAATAGTTAAAAAAGGCCAGTATACCGGCCCAAACATGTTTGCTTTTAATAATCATGACCAACATCTGAATCAGGCCACTACGATGGCCTGTTCCAAGTAATGGTTACAAAGATTATCATCAGGTCCGAGTTCAGGCTTCCAGCAGCACTTGAACCACTTTTCTGCAATCACCCAGCCTGGGATCGCTTTTGGAGCATCCTCAGAAGGGCTCAGACTGGCCCATGGAGTCACTGGATGTTGCAAGCCAACAATCAAGACATGAAAACCATGTTAGTCATCAACGATACACACAACGGCATTGACATGAACATCCTGTCTTACCTCAAACCATTTACAGCCTACCGCAGCAGCTCATGCCCCCATGACATTGGCGGCTACAGCACCAGCGGCCGCGTCTGGCACTGGAGCACCACGAAACATCTCCTGTTTCGGGCTTCGAATAACATGCTCGAACACCTCGCCTGCATAGACGGACCATGGGTCGACACGTTCGAAAGCAGGTTAGAACACGGGGCTTACGTGCTCAGCATGATTGATTCAACAACTTCCTAGGGCTGTAGCCAAACATCGAGCTTTTGAGACGAGGGCGAATACGACAATCAGGCAAACACTTGGATCCAACTTGTCAGGCACAATGCACAGATACGCCTGAAACACGGAGTCAAACGATACATCCAGTGGTTCAAAGGCGCCAACAACGTCATTGCAGACTCACTCTCATGCAACTCAAATTGACTCTCAACTGACCTCCCTCCTCTTCCGCCCTGCCCCTGAACAGATGCCCTCGAATTTCTCCATCCAACCGCTGCCCAAAGAGGTCAGCTCATTCGTGATCTTGATGCTGCAGATATTGCCAGAACCTGGGCAGTTACAGAAAAAACAGAGGATGAGCAAAATCGGGCTTGGACCCGTTGGGGCCTCTGGTGCGCTTCTTCTGGAATTTCTGACCTGTTCCTTGATTCCTTCAGCAAGGCCCAATGGATACGCCTCATTGGCTTGTGCAAAATGGGTGGTACTAAACACATGATTACCCAACATTGGCTCCAGGAACAGTCATCGGTGCCATCTCGAATGCTGCAGATTGTGCAAGTACACAAAAATCGGGGGAATGCTGCAGCGACATCATCCAAATCAGGGATATTTGGTTCCTCAAAGATGGTCAAGTTATCGACCACTCTTCCCACGAACTCTCCAGCGCTGACATCGTCGTGTTCACTTTTAGATTCCAAAAGAATGACAAACCGAACGAGTCAGTCAGTCGGTCAGTACACGTCCGGCCATCCCATTCACTGCCCGGTCTGCTCCCTCGCAACAGTCGTACAATGCACATCACGTCCACCAACATCCTCCAAACCCTCCAAGCCGTCGTGGACGACATGGGCTTCTCATGCCTCGGATTCCACTCCAGCGACATCGGCACACATTCCATTCGGTCTGGGGCTGCAATGGTCATGCACCTGAGCAAGGTCCCAGTATATGTAATTATGAAAATGGGACGGTGGTCAAGCGAGTCATTCCTCTTGTATATCAGAACACAGGTTGACCAATTCTCCCATAACATCACTTCTGGGATGGTGTGTTGAAATGTAGTCCTAATTGTGTAATTCCTGCCCGAAACGTAGCGGTAGACACACCAGTTGACTTCGTAACCGGAGATTATTTACAAGAAGTGAGCAGCGCTCGCTTGTTATTCTACTGGTCTAAGCGTCGTTTTCATTCCGTGACTGGCGTTGGTCTTGTCCACGTCACTCGCTTCTTTCGATTTTTGTTGTATCGCCCGCGTTCCATAATTAATTGCTTATCTCTTTCTTTATTCCGGTCATGTGAAATTATCACCTTCTCATACGATCCGTTCTGTTCCCGCTTCCGCCAATCTGTTATGCCCGGCTGTATCGTCGTATCGGATGCTCGTTCAACATGGTGGCTTCAGGACACACAGACACATCCCCGGTGCGACAAACAGACATGACGGCTGCCAAACAACTGGTATCGAATCTATTGAGTCGCCAAGTCACCTCGCTTCTAGAATTAATGGACTGGAGGAAGTGGACAACTGACTCCCAAACTCAATTCACACGGCAGAAATTGACGGAGAAAGCGCTTCACCGAAG
The DNA here is from genome assembly GCA_036939455.1 of Cyclotella distinguenda. Classification (NCBI taxonomy): domain Eukaryota; phylum Bacillariophyta; class Thalassiosirophyceae; order Thalassiosirales; family Thalassiosiraceae; genus Cyclotella; species Cyclotella distinguenda. The sequence continues at coordinate 4,085 of JALLPF010000865.1, read as the reverse complement.
GGTTAGGGCAAGGGGTGAATCTTCGTTTTACTTACTATGTTTCGGACCCAAACCCAAGGAGTAAACCATTACGACGCCTAAACTATGCTTGGACTACTGAGAGAGCAACGATGATGCCTCCGGTTTCAATGCTAGCATTGTCGGTTTCACGGTACATCATTCACTTGATTGATCCAGATGTCCGTGAATTCCGATTCAAATCCCTCTTTCTCGTGACTCTCCCAGTTCCCCTTTTACCTATGGAATACGCAGCTTATTTAAGTAACACGCACTTCACATCCAAAGCCTTTATCATTGTCATTATTATTATGTTGTGATGTCATCCGCCCACACCAATTGCAATTGTGATGGATGCCCTCACTGGTTACGGTTCAGACTCCGATTCAAACGAGTCAAACGGTGGAGAAGCCAGCGCGCTATCTGGCCTTCTCGGGAATTACGCTGACGACGACAACGACGACGCATCGGTGAAACAAGCTGTCGCCGACAGGCAAGCCGCAGAAGCAATTATTATCGGTGACGAAAATCCCAAGAAAAGGTTCCGACGATGGGACAAATCCGCCGATGATGCTAAACAGATTTCCATCAAATCAAAATCCATCAACATTCTTCCTCCGCCTCGGTTATTACCCAATGACGCTCTTGAACATGAAAATACCGTGTCAAACGGTGACATCAATGATTTCCAGTTGCTGATACTCTTTCCTCACAATTATACTGCTCCATCGCGACAACTCCTATCTTCTCAATTACAATCTCAACAGAAAATGAACGATGCACCCGCGGCTCAAGAATCATTATCGAACAAGCTAGATCAAATGTTCCATAAGTTTCAACAGAATGGATCCGACAACGCAATCAATTTACTTGCAGCTTCGTCCTTTGCGACACATCTCAAAGCACAGCATGAGTTCGGGAATCCTCATCTGCTGAAGGAAATCATTGACCACTTTCACATCAACCCACTGGAATCAAATGTGGGAAATTCTTTCCAACGCTTAAAATACGTGGATAGATTGGTGGCGGCGGAAGAAAAGTCGAGGATTGCGGCATCTAATTATCAAGCGAGCCGAGGTGGCGATGCAACGAAGGAGAACGTTTAGGTGAATGATTGTTTCGATCATGCCTGCGAATTCTTTATGAGGGAGTTGATTTTGGAATTCGGCTCATTTTTTGACGTGGTGAAGTGCCAATGCTGAGACACATAATATTATGAATTCTAAATAGAGGAAATGGTGTTTTACTTCCGGGTTAGAGTCAGATTGAACAACAAGATATTTTTATTTTGTTTTTGTATCTTTTCGCTATAATCAAAAAGTTCGTATTTATTGATTCCCATACAGCAGAAAAAGTATCTTTGATCATCATGATGTTTTCCATCGCGGATATTCTTCTTCTTCTTTTGTTGACACCATCGATTCGCACCTGAACCATGACTTCCCTTGTGTTTGTGGGAGCTTGTGGGTCTGCGTTCAGGACGCAAGAACAATAAATAATCAAAAGGCACGCAAGTTGATTAATATAACTACAAAGAAACGAAGGCATTCACAAATTATTTAACATCACTTATACAATCGAGCTCGATACCAAAATGAAATTGATTTCAGTCGTCATTGGGGTGAGCATGTGCTCCGTTTCTCTTGGATTTGGATTCTCTCCATCAATTCCAAAGCGATATTTGAATGTGAACGTGAATCGCCGCATCCCAAACGTACTTCTCCAAGCCGCGGCCGAAACGGAAGCAGAGAGCGAAGCCGACAAACTTCGTCGGCGAGCTCGTGACCTCTTGGCGGAAGTAAAACAAGCCGAGAATGCCCTCCACTCCACCCTCATCGAAAAGAAGAAATCCCGAGACTCTGCCACCGATGCTCTCATCGACCAAGTATTTCCCGCGGGGGACAGCAGAAGCACAAGCGACCTCGTCGATCGCCTCCGAAGCAAAAGACTCGCGTCGGACGTACTTGTCAACATTGTTGAGCGTTTACACGAGAGAGAGATTGCGGCGAGGGGGTTGGAACATGTGGAACCCTCGATGAATAGCGATCATGTCACGTTCCAGCGCGTAGAGGAACCGAACGAGGTGGAACTGAAGACCGTCGAGGGGCTCATAGACAGATTGATCGAGGCAGCGAGTATTCTCGATGAAGAATTTTTGAATCGAAAGAGCGATTGCGACGAAAAGATGACTCATGTCGATTTGATGCATTGGGGTGGCGGAAACATGGCGGGAATCTTGAAAGAAAAGGCCAAGGAATTGGGGAGAGAGTATGATGAACAGTTTAGAAAACGCCTTGAATCTTTTTACGACGCGGCAAGGAAGAAACATTCTAGGGATGAAGTTGATTCCAGGGGATGGAAAGATGGAGATGCCTGGAATCCTTGATCATTGGCTCTGTTAAACTGTGTAACCAACATGATGATTGAATGGGGTATGCTGTGATGTAATGGTTGCTCTTCCATGGTAATCCCTGGTATACGACTTTTATCATTGTTAAATTATGATCGAATTGGCGAGTTTATAGTAAGGGTTCCTGGAGAATATGACTGTCAATACTGCACCCAATCACCTTGGGTGGGTGCATCCGCTTGTTTACTTCCCCTCCTCGTCGATATTGTCACGCACTACATTTTCGCTCTTCCCCCTGCGCTGTCCCATTGTAAAACCCACCCAACTCGATTTCGTCCAGTGTTCATACTTCTCGGTGCCTCCATATTTTTCTCTCTGCCGATTTTCCAAACCTGCGGTCGCTGTTCCCAGTACGAATGCAATGCCAATCGCCCCGACGACACTCATCACAAGATACGGAATCATGCTTTTCCATAGTGCCAGACCATTACCTCCCTCTTTTGCAGTTTTCCATGCGACGGCTGTAAATGCAGCCATACAACTAGACGTCCATCCAATCACCTCTCCCGTGTAATTTGGATGACGAAAGAAACGGAATATTCCTCCCGTGACAAGTTCATCCTCTCCTTGCAATAGTTTACCAGCGGACTTGTTCAGGTCGCCAACCGCTCCCAATAAAAATCCGGACAGTGTCAAGCCTACCAAAACTCGCAGTGCTTGCTCCAAGAACGCCACCAACCCTCCCGCTTCGAACCCAACTTTGATTCCCGGAGACATGGATAGCCCTTCACAAACTCTAGATGTCACAAGTAACGGGCACATCATACAGAAATACAAGAAAGCACAACTCGCAACAAAAGGCATGCGCCTCCATCGACTGCCCTGTTTCTTCGCTCGATCTTCGATTCTTTCTCGGATTGCCCTGAAACGAGGTAGACACAATTCCCGATAGAGGAGGAAAAGATCGAGCCGAGTTCCGTAAAATAATAATGACGCCGCATGAACGGCCGGAAGCGATGAGGACAGGAGAGACTTGAGGTTGATAACGAATGATTGAAATGCAAAAAGTATTGCGGATGGATTCGCCGGTATGGACGGAAGGAGTTGCAGTCCCGATGCGGATCCAAGCGAAGATAGTACGAGGAAACTCGATGCCGCCATGGCGGTCCCGTAGCCGTAACTCACTCCGTATTCCGATCTGTAAAATCCAAGCAGGGTGGGAAGGAGGCAAGTCAGGATAAGTGTAGGGATCGTTGGCAAGATGAGGGTGGATGATGACGCTGAAGTCCCTGCCCAAGCTGCCGATGACTTTAGGAGGATGGCTACCAGTCCGATTGCAATGCCGGTCAGGGACGATCTTCTCATCAGTTGTAATTTCGATGTCGTGGGACGGACGCGGTTGGGTTCGATAACGTCATGGGTGTGATTCGGTGACGACTCCGTGAAATGAACCCCGACACCCGCAAGAGCACGTTGGGGCAGCTTGATGGCATGATAATATGGAGAGGTGATGAACCCTTTCGTGGAAATCACGCTTGCTAGAACGAGAGTCAAGCGCGATGTCGAATACATACTATTTGCAGTTGTTCGAATCCTGACGACAACGACGACGACGAGAATTCTAATTTGCTGCTCTCGAAGATGGCGTATTCTCGACGACGTAAGGCTGATGCTTACCACTGTACGAAACAGGGAACGGGGACCCCCATTTCGTTCATCTTTCTTTTTTTACTGTCCT
>JALLPF010000843.1:0-13054 GCA_036939455.1 Cyclotella distinguenda | reverse complement strand
ACGTATCTTTAAAAGTTTACCTCATTGTCGCTTTAATTGTGAGTATTTCTATAATATCATAAGTATCTATCAAGTAAGAAGTACTTAAAATCTTGTCTTCTGTCCGCTTGGCAATAGAGGGAGTTGCTACTGATGTGGATGTCGGCGAGCGACGTCGATAAAAACGAACTGACGAAGGAGACATGCGTCGCCAAAAGTACTTACTTTACTATGTAAAGTAGGTATAAGTACTTATACTGTAGTTATACTCAACCAAACAAGGTACTTATAGGTAAAGAAGTAATACCCTACCTAAGTAAGTAGGAGTACAAGAAGTGGGCGGTTTTTGATGTTTGTCACGTCGTCACTCGTCCCGTCGTCTCAAGTCACAACAGCACCACTCCCATCGATGTCGACCACGATCATCGAACGTACTTCTTATAACCTCGTGCGAGATCGAACCCTCGTGCTACGCGTTCTAGTCCCAGGTCTACATACTCGTCTTAGCGACAAGATAAATTCCACTCAGAATGGAGAAGGGTCCAAGCCGCCTTCGTCCACTGTATCAAACGCTGCCAGCGGTGGGAAACCAGCCGACCAATTATTGTTAAATTTGGATGGTGTTACGTGCTCATCTTCAGGTAGTGGGTCAACGTTGTGGTACTTTCGGTGGGAATTCGCCCCTTGTATGCAACTGGACAGAATTCGTGACTTATTTCCGCATTTTGGTTGTCCTTCTCCAGGTGCGATGGTGCCACTTATCCCGCACGGCTCGTAAATCTACCATGGCGAGTTTCAGTTATGACTGTGGCATGATTATGAAATTTCAAACCAAATTTAATTCATATCACATTGTGTACACCGTCAACACTGAACAGCCCAGTGGAAGTTCACAAAACACATGATCATGCAACATATCACAAATCTGCAGACATTGGTCAAATGTTGATTGTATACGAAGATGAGTACGCCATGGAGGAAGCTGAGAATGAAAAAGGCTACAGAATTGAAGGATTCCCATCCTATTTTCATTCAGGACTCACACCACCGATGAAGCGTGTGGTTAGGCGTCGTTTTCTATCACGTTTCGAAGAAAGAGACGTCAAGCCTATCCCCCCACGTAAATCTGAGGTAGCTGAAGTAGAGAATGAGGTAAAAACTCTGATTGAAAAGCTATCAGGAGATAAGAGCAAAACCAAAGGAAAAAAGGGCAGCTCATCTTCGACAACAACAACTAAAGACAGAATAATTGAAGAAATAGAAGAGGAGGTGGTAGATTATGAGCCCTGGATGGGCGAGGGAGGTACATTTACTCTCGAAGATGCCAAATCTCACCCGGAATGGTGGCTTAGCAAGGCAGAGATCAAAGAAATATATGATGCGAAGCAAGAAGAACTTCGCAAAGAACGTGAGGCCATCGAAGCTCAACGCGCCGAAATGGAAGCACAGACGGCCGCAGCTGCTGAGAAAAAGGCAAAAAAGAAGAAAAAACGTGAAGAGAAGAAGAAAAAGCAACAAGAGGAGGAAGAGTTGCTCGCCGCTACCATTGATGCTCCTGAAAGATCGAAGAATGGAATACCGGCAATGAATTTGATGGAGGATGAGCCAATTGATGAGGTTACTCAGGCAGCGATGACCATCAGTCAGGGGATTGATAATGAGGAGTTACTGCTGGATGATGACATGTTCGATTTCGAGAATGAGGATATTACCGATTTATTTTAGCTAAGTTATGTTTCGTATTGAATCAAAGCTCTTTCTTGAATCATTAGCCCATAGTTGTGACAACCGACATTGAGAGTCAAACTCAGGTCAGCGATCACACATTCTTTAACATTTCCACCTTTTGCCACAGTTAAGACAGAGAACGAAAACCGTCATGGGCTCATCTGCACTTCTCGTCTGCTTTTGAGTACTGGTAGTCTTCGTACTTTTGCAACGCCCGCAAGTGAAAAGGCTCGCCTTCTTCAAATCCCCCTTGATACCACATTGTTCATTTATCTTATCCTCATTCGCCTGTTCCCAGTCGAGGCGTCTCGAATCCTGGAGGTCTTTGACCGTCTCGGAGGTTTGTTTTGCCCTTTCCTCCGTTTGCAGTTCTTCTGATGTCATTTTCGGCAATTCTTCAGCGGGTACTTCACCAATGATAACCCGTTCTCGAAGTGGCCCGTTCTTGTTCAGGTTAAAAACCAAAGTTCGCACTTTTTCGGTGTATCTTTGCTTCACTCCCTGGCTCCAACTATCCACCGCTGATTCTAGTTCACCGGCACGAGAGATGCAGAGATGATTCACCGCCGATTCGTTCAGATTCTTGGACATGTCCGAACGAGACATGAGGAAGATAGAATAGAACTTTTTGCAAATGTTCTTACGTAGGGTAGAGAGGCCCCGCCACTCCGTTTCAGGATCTAAATCAGGTGATCCTGTGCTGTTTTGCCGCTTCAATGTCAAGTCGGAGCCCTCGGAATTGTGGCTTGGTTTTGCCGGTGTAGATTGAGCTTGCTTCGCCACTGTCTTCCACTTCTTAATCAGAACTCGAGCCTTGCTAGCGACAATATCATCCGAATGTGATTTTAACTTAGAGACAGTGGCACCGATGAGACTTTCGGTCAATATACCCAAGTCTATCTCCACTTTATCGAGGCGTTGGAGTATGTCAAGGAGTTTTTCATTGCGACCATCCCCGGGCGGACGAGCTTGTTCTTTAAGGAGGTCTTCTTTCAGTTGTCGGACGGTTTTTATAGCAGACATCTCGAAGGTCAGAAAATCAACCAGGTTTGTCGTTTTACATCGACTGTGGATATGGTAGGTTAATTATTTGCGAGCGGTACAAAGTAGAGTATCCCAGCCGAGAACTGTTGATTGAGGTTGTGTTGTTTCCTTAATCAAAGTTCGATCACGGTTTTCATGGTGGCGGGCGGTTGACGACACGTTATTTTTTGGCAACATTGGAGGCGAGAAAATAAAAGATACCAATTAGTTTCGATTGAAGTCTTGGTTTGTTACAAAAAGTTTCTGATAGTAAATGCGATAATTGTGAAAATAATTTCCGATTCCCATTTTGTTGCTGTAGCGACGGACAGGATGACTGAATATCATAACACGCCAGCTCGTGGCGCGTGGCTGCCATTGGATTACGATGATGGGAATAGGGGTGGTAAGTGGTACTTGTACTTCTTGGCAATGGTCCCATCGTCCCAACTACCTACCTAGAGAGCGTTGATGTTGCAGCAGTATCATCTCTATTGCGTAGCCGAATACCCTACCCTTTCTCAATAATATCATTGTTTCAAGCACCACGAGTGCTTAGTAATTGTAAGTAATTTCGTTAATGATTGTGTTCTGGGATAAAACATCCAATGCCGCACGGCGCGCGAAAGGTCCCGACAAACCCAACGTCCGCTGGATCCGATACCGTCGTGCAACATTGATACATCACATGGGACCAGTTTTGAGTTGATCTGCAGGATTGATGAATATCGGAAATGATTCTATTGCTTAGCATCGAACACAAGTACTAGCCCCATTTGTTGGGACTGTCTCAGTCGGGAGACGCGATCAAAGCCCTTTTCTTTCTTGCCAATCGCATGATTTGAAATCTAAAAAGAGAATTTTTCGTGCTACCGTGATGGCAATCACTCTGACACTCTATCATCTTGTTGAACTCTCTGTTGCTATGTTTTATTGAGTGGTATCTAAAGCTGCATGCGAGAGCTCTTCCATTTTTGCAATTATCACCGCTTATATTCCTCTTTTGTCTCTGTCTTAATAGTTCCTCGACATCATTATTTTTTGTGTCTGGATAGGAATCGGTAGATTGCTTTCACTGAACACCCTCGATTTTAGTAGAGTCAATAAATAAGAACTGTGAGCAGTGAGCAGAGTATATTTTCATCAAAAGCACTTAAAATAGTGATGAGTACGGCGCAATTTTACTGCGAGTGTACCTTAACAATGTAATGTTATCAAGACTACAACTTGGGGCAGAATGAAATTAGTATTCCGACAGGACAATGTGTAAAGTAGTTGTTTCAATCATTATTATTTTTCGAAAACCAGGAAGGTAATCTTCTAGGAAAACGAGACTGAATGTTTTGCGACTACCAGTCGATGTTCGATTTGTGATGTATACAGAAGTCATTCGGAACACTTCTACCTCAATTTCGTTGTCCACATGACATGAATGGTGTCTGACTGAAATATGAACAATGAATGCAGGGAAAAAGAGTCCAAGACAAGAATGCAGACTTACAGAGCGTCAACATCAGTACATATCAAATGGATTGCCCTCTTTCTCTAGCTGCGGTAGCGCCGAAGGTAAAACAGAGGTATCAGCAGAAGATGATGAACCTGGAATGTTACAGTTGCAAACATTTTGGGACTGCTGCGTGGGATGATGGCTCGTGTTAACCTCGACTTTACCTCCCATGCCAACAAGCGCTGGGAGAACAAGACCTGGGGTCTGATTTTCTACTGACTCGCTTGCTGCTTTGTCACCCATACCCGTACGTCGCCAGTAAGGGGTTGCGATGACTCTATTATCACTATTTTTTCTTGTCTTCTGCAGCTTGTGATTAATCTCAGAAAATTGATAGTTCTGCATGGTAATTGTGTTTGGGTGGACAGTGGGTGTATGATTGATGCTGGCTGTCTTGTCTGTGGAATTCAAACACAGGACATACTGCTGTACTCCCAAGAGTTGATCCACACTAAGACTCTGTAGCATCGCGACAGTTTCTTGCAGTCTGTCTACTTTCACCGAGGAGGTGGAGAATTGATCCGAATTGTTATCAGTGGATCCAGAGATCGTTGTTAGCAAATGATTGTCGGGTGTTTGTCCCTTACTGAGATTAACTTCATCGAAATAAATCTTATCAATGGTTGCTTCGCGAGACTCGGCGTCACTGGATTGAATTTCTGTTTGTAAGTTTAGCCGAGTTTTTACTTCTTCAGGTGTGGAATCATCAAATGCAGGAGCAGGTCCCAAGAGACAGTCGAATGCATCAAATGCACTGTTCTTCTTTTCATCCTTTGACAGCACGGGGTTTCGACTTTGAAACTCGGTATGATCGTCAACTTGTTTATCGGTCCCGGGGAAAATGTTGGGATTCGCAATTAATGCTGAAGGCTGAGTCTTATGGACCACAAAAATCCCTGGTGGTTCCCGCTGAAAGCTAGAGGACCCTGGATCTAGATTTTCATTGGTCAAAGAAATCTGATTGTTGAAAATGGACACGGAGGCCTGGTGAAGGTTGTCAAAGTTTCCGAAATTATCTATCTCTCCATGGTGATCGATAACTGGGGTTTGTCTACTTATTGCATTGATGCCAATAAGAGTGGAAATCTTATCTACCTCGTTGAGAAAGAGAGTCTGCTGCGTTGAAGACTCGACAACGTTACTGTGATCACCGATAGCAGTGAGGTTTGCTGCGTTCGGTTGGCGAAAGTCTGCCGCAAACATAGTTGGCTGCCCCCCATACTCTACAAAACCGACATGATAAGACGACTGTCCCAGGGAATTTTTAGATGTTCGAGGGAGTGTCACAATCGTTGGCTGGGCTAGGGTCCCAAAATCTGCTTGAAATATCGGTGCGGAAGAGCTAGAGCATTCATTTTCGATCGTCGTAGAATCGTCCCGTAAGGATGGCGAGGACGAAACTGCCATGTCATTCATCAGAGAATTCTTATAGTTCTCGGACCGATTACCAATAGAAAACATTTCGGCCTTTGGTTGCGATTCTCCAAACGCATCCCAAACGGACTCTCCGAAGCGTCGAGACGACGATGCGATCGAATCAAAGCCGAATAAGTCCCCTGCGTGCTGTGGCACTGTGGCAGTTTGTGGGGAAGCTGTAATCACTTTCCGGCCTGCAACAGGGGCGGTGTAGGGGCTCGATTCTGGAGGCTTGGGTGCCTTCCACGCTTTGACGACATACTTTCGTTGGATCCACGAGCGGAGCGCGATGAGATCGGAATTATCTTGAGGGGGACGCACTCGATCGCGATGATTGTAGTCAGCGAGGTAATCTGCGTTGACAGCCTCGTTGGTGTTGTCAAGTACGGAGATTTCCTGAGCTGTGAAGGATGAATGGCCGATAACTTTGATCTTATGGTTGAATTCTCGACTTTGAAGGAGAACGGGTATATAGATACGTGGGTAGGTCTGCCAAATACTACAACCTACAACAAAAATGATGAGACGGGGTTGGAAATGCGAACTTACTGAACGCCAGAGCATGCCATACAGATGAAGGTTCCGTGGGTCAAGTTTACACATTGAGGAAGCTAAGAAAGAAATACGAGAGTATTGTCATGTCGGATGTGACAGCATGAGTCGAGAAGTGATAATGATGCAGTGGGTACAAAATGACGCAAGCAATTTGAATTGTCAGATTTACCTTGGAATGGCAATCAGCACACGTCTTATTGGCAGGCAAGCGCTGCAACCTTCGAACGATATCATCTGGATTTTCCTCCACGATTTTGCGACGACGTTGGGTCGATATGGGCTTGGATCTGGCTTCTCCTGGCTTGGATAGCATTGTTCACAATAATGGGTATACTCTACTTACTTCTTAAAACTGCTCTAGTGCATGTGATATGTGATCAATGATTTTAACAGGTTCGCAGGATACGATGCGACGACACAGCATGAACTGTGTCAGGATATTGATATTGGAGCCACCCCAAAATTGGAGCGTTCCCATAAGGCTGATGCTTACGAAAAAACGAGTCGCGAAAACGAAACTGACCCCCCCATTTTCGTCGGCCCGATCTCGTTTTACCGTCCTTACGAAATTATTTTCATGCTACATCCATACTGTTATAAGTATTCGAATACTACCCCCGTGAGTCATTATTTTATCATTACTGTAGCTGTGATGCATATCTTTGTTTGGCGCGCCTCATTTCTCATCAATACAAGCATTGATGACGGAGTGAAAATCTTAATCGTTCCCATCGAATTTTGGTTCCTAGATGTTTGTTCAGTTTCGTAATGTAAAATATTCCACTCACTTTTTGGCACAGAAATTGTTGTTTTTAATAAGACTGTTTCCTCCCCTCACCCCTGCCCTAACAGAGGCCGAGCCCCAGGGTGGGTTTAGGGATTTTAAAACTACTAACTAATTGTGATAGGGATCAAAGGAGGCTTTGAAGCAGACAAAAACAGTTCAGATCAACAAGGAGTCAAAACTGTGAGCGTTCTCCGGATCGCTCTCTGTCATTGTGTTCCTTAGTTGTTGTGTCATTGTTCCCGCCGCTCGTACAAGATCAAAAGATGTTGGCGGACCGGTTACAAGATTTGTCTGCAAGATCCACTCCTAGTTTTTCACTCCTAGCAACAATGCAAGCATTGATGCCGGAGTGAAAACCTTAATCGCTCCCATTGCTTTTCGTTCCTAGATGTTTGTTCAGTTTCGTAATGTAAAATATTCCACTCACTTTTTGGCACAGAAACTATTGTTTTTAAGATTGTTTCCTTCCCTCACCCCTGTCCCTAACAGAGGTCGAGCCCCTCCATTAATCCTTTCTGAGCCAATGTGTTGCAGGGATTTGTGAGTGGAGCTGTGATTGCCTGGCGAGTGAGAGCGGGCCCATTAATTATCATGTGTTCACGATCGGGAGGTATCACAGTAGGGGGCAGGATGTTGGTGCTGTCGCTTGTGCCAGGGTCAGTGACGTGGCGGAATTCTCTGATTTTGATCATGCGTTCCGCGATATCGACTGAGAAAAGGTCGACTTGGCTTCTGATATACAGGAGGAAGGCTTCGCTAGACCACCGACCAATCATCATAATGANTGAGAAAAGGTCGACTTGGCTTCTGATATACAGGAGGAAGGCTTCGCTAGACCACCGACCAATCATCATAATGATCCATGCCGGGCACCCACTGAGGTGCATCGCCATAGCCGCTCCCGAGCGGATAGAGTGTGTCCCTACGTCCCTTGGTCCAAAACCAAGCCGGTCGAAGCCGTTAGTTGCCACTGTGGATCTGATGGCGTCCAGCATGTCATTGGCGCTTATTTTGGTCAGGTGTCCATTGAGTTGGAAGGTGTAGATTGGGGATGAGGATGTGGACCCGCGGTAGGAACGGATGCGATTAATGACTACGGGGCAGAGGGTGGGGTCGGAGCTTGCCCATTGATGGATGGTTTCACTGTGTTTGTCATTTTTCTGATACCTAAAAGTAACAGAAACGTTATCAGCCTTGTCCAGATCACTGGCGGAGTGAAAAAGCTGCGCGCGCGCGTTCAGAAATAGCTACCTCCTTTGCCCTTGTTACGTTGGAGGATATTTCATTGAGAACGAAAAGCGGGAGCGCTTTTTGTTGGTGTGGTGCATCATCTTGATTGCACTATGCCCGGAGTTGGGATGATAGAAGTTGTCCAACATGGCCGTCGTGGTCGAAGATGGGGTTTTGGCGGCTGTTGTTTCGAAAGGTCGTCGCCAGAGATGAAATGGTATTTGCGACTGTTGACGCAGCCAGTGGTTGGTTAGCTGGTTTGGAGAAACGCCGAGATCGCATAGCGTGGGCAAAACGGTCATTTTTGGTGTAGGAGTCGAGAAAGACATCAGACACACCAACTGAGACACACCAGTCTGTCCAGCGTTGCCACGTGCGACGTCGCTCATCGTGAGTGCCTCCTGTAACTGCCTCTGCTCGGGCAGTGTTTGCAGCAGAGAGGTCACCCATGAGACGATTTCTTCCGGGAGAGCTGTTATCTTGAAGGTCGACGGCATCTGTGTAGGGGCGGCACGGAAAAGTAAGTTGGTTAGCTCATGGTCAGGTAAGTGAAGGTCCCTGGACAGGGAATCTGCGACAACGTTGTCTTTTCCGCGGAACCATGGCTGTATCGCTTGATTTTGTATGTCATGAGAAGGCAAGCGTCGTGCCGGGCGAGAGAGATTCGTGCGTTGGCTTGAACATCATTCTCCCCATCCTCTCTAAAGGTTGGTTTTCGGCTCCACCCTTCAGACGTTGTAGAGTCAGTCATAGAAAGTTCACAGTCTCCCGGCTGTAAGGTTCCTTCAATGATATCTACCCAGGGCCCAACGATGCTAGCAAGGTGCTCAAGCATGTTGTTTGAGGCTCTATAGAGGAGGGCGGGTGGTAGTCTCCACCGCCATGCTCTTCCACATCCGCTATAACCGCCTATGCCGTGTGGACAGGAGTCGCTGCGATAGGCGACCGTCGGTGCAAGGTAGGCAAGGAAATTTAGGTCCATCCCGGCCTGAGCTTGTTCGATGAAGAAAATCATAAGCTGGATGTCGTCCAGGCATGGTTGGGGAACATGGATCAGGCGTTTTTGTTTTTCGAAGTATGAGTCCGCGTAGGCGGCTCAAGAAATGATTGATGTGGGGTATGATTGTGCTCAGGTATCGACCAATGTTCGATTCCAACTCCGCGTTCGTCGTTTTCATAGAATTGCGGAGGTGGAGGCTGTCGGCATGCCAGATCGCATACTTTTCCGTGGGCAGGGCGATGGTCATGTCGTGGAAATTGAAGTTCCAACTGAGGATGATCTTAGCCTCTGTGGGCGCTGCTTCTGCGAGGAGTTTGTTCAAGGCTACCATGTCTTCCCAAGGGATGGGTTCGTCAGGAGAGAGTGGTCGGGCGACCCAGTGGATGGCGAGCAACGCTGCATTTGCTAATTTGAGTCGGTTGAGGGAGTTTGGGATGTCGACGGTGAGACAGATTCGTCGATGTAAATATCGGCATATCCTTTACCAAAGTGTCTAACTCGACAAGCTGTCAGCGGCCGGGGGCGAGTGGGGTGTTGCCTGGGGATTCGTGTGAAAGAGGGACCAGTGCCGCAGCCGGGGAGTGGAGGGTCTTGGGGTCCCAATCGTCGCAGTGTAACAGAGCTTGCATCAAATCGCAAATTGGTTCAGCGATGCACCCCCACTCATCAGACCCAGGTTTCCCGCCGAACGTCAGGCGGAGTGCGATGGTAGCAATATCCATGTGAGGGATCTGCGTGCAAGTTTGGGCGGCGGTGTGTGCACTGATGTGGCAGCGGTGGTAAGCTGATTGCAGGCGTATTTTGAAGCCAGAATTTTTGCGTCTGGAAATTTAAACCTTGCAGCAACTGCCCAATTTATGACGCGACGCAGGACAAAACCGAAGAGGCACGGCATCAAGCCATTATCGTTGATTCTTGAGTTGACGGAGCTGGCGTGCGACTAGTCCCATGATTGATCATGTGTAAGTCGGTACTTTTGGACGACGTGTCCCTTAGCGTCGATCGTGTTCTGTAAGTGGACGTTTAGTGGTGCTAGGCAGGCTCCCGGAATTGCGGCGACATGTTTGGGAGGAATTGGAAGGGCATTTTGGTAGTGGACATCGTTGCCAACGAGTTTGGTGAGTGACGCTGTGTTTGACGAGGCGCCTTTATGGTTTCAAAAGCGATGGCTGATGTAAGGTCGGAGCGCTGGGTCTCGATGGGGAGTGGGTTTATTGGCCAGGAGGAGCCATGTGTAAGGATGTGATGCATTCGCGCCCAGGCCGGGTGGTGTTGGAAAAGCGCCTTGAGTGTCGATGGTGGTCTAAATTCGGACCCATACCCGAGGGGACTCGAAGACATCGAATTACAGCCGTCGTGGAGGTTGAAGTGGAAAGTCTCGAGGATGGAGAGGTTCCGTGCAGCCGCGTCTTGTGAGAGCCCGAAGCAAAAGGACGGTCGGGTAGGTGTGGTGGCCGGGGAGTCGACAATCAATTGGAGAATGTGGGTAAGGTTTGGGGGCGGCCAGTGTTCGGAGTTTGTGTGTGGTCGGGGCGTGGGAGGAGTCAAGTTTTGTTCGTGTTGGGGGCCGTAGACAGGGAGCTGGTAGCTTGCCCAACGCGGTACCATTGGTTGCTCGTCGAGGACAAGTGGAGGTGTTGTGTGGACCCAAGGTGGGTGGGCTTTTGGTGGCCATGTGGGGAGGTTTTGAAAAGGGAGAGGCCGACGGGGGTCAGACAGGAGGTGAAAATGGCAGTCGCAATGGGAGAGTATCACTCAGGTTATCAAGGTTGTCAAGGGAGGCTGACTGGGGTTGGACGGGAGGTGAAAAGGGCAGTCGCAATGGGAGAGTATCACTCAGGTTATCAAGGTTGTCAAGGGAGGCTGACTGGGGTTGGACGGGAGGTGAAAAGGGCGACTTGGGTCGCAATGGGAGAGTATCACTCGGGCGATCAAGAATTTCGAGGTGCCCCGTCCAGGGATCAGGGCAAGAAAAAGGGGGTAACGTACCGTCGGGTTCGAGAAGATCGGCGACAGAGAAATTGTTATCCGCAGGAAGTGCCATTACTTCCGGAAGGGTAGGCGCTTGTTTTGTTGAGTTGGGATTGGGAAGTGACGAAGGTGGTGAGGTCGTGTTAAGGGCGAGTGGAAGCATTGAGTCGGATGGGGTGCTCGGGGTAGGTGGAGGGCGTCTTGATAGTGAAGCTTGTGAAGCTTTTGGACGTGGCGAAGATTTTAATTGTGGAGTTTGGGCAGGTGAAGGTCGATGGATGAGGTGTAGGGAGGGCTGAGGAGAAACAATACTGTCGAAGTTTGGTTTTCGGGCTGGCTGGACACTGCTTGGTCCCGGCCCGAAAAGTCAGGCATCGGCGCGGCAGGTGGCGATGAAATTGATCATCTGGTGTTGTTTTTCCAAAGGGAGTGCGGAGCTTCCAGCATGGCTTACTTTGATGATGCAATTTTGAAAGCAATAACCACGGATGGAAATGGACGCACAATCGGGCGATTGTTCCACATTGGTCGGTCAGCGAGGTGTTGCCCACTAAAAACTCTGTCACAGCTTTCATTAGGCAACATCCGGAAAGCTGGTAACTGATCATTATTTTCGACAGAGCGGCGATTGGAGCCCGGGATGTCGTTGGGTTATTTTTTGTCGTGTTGTTGGTCGCGAGGGCTCTTGCGACGGCCACCTTTTAAGACAGGAGAGTGGACGGGATCAGGCTGGGGGCTCGCGAGTTGGCGGAAGGTGGTTGGGAGTTTGATGGGGAAGTTGTCGTCGGTGACAGCGTCAATGACTTTGTCGAAATCGAGGAGGGACTTTCGAATTCCGTGCAGGTTGTCGCAGTCGCGACATTGGGTGAGATACTGTTGGACCCTTTTGTCGATTTTGAAGAGAATGGACGAGATGAAGTCCGGCGCGGAGGAGACCGCTTGGCGGAAGACGAGGCTGTGTAGTTCGACAGCTTTCCAGAGGTTTCGGATCACGTTTGCGAGGATGCTATTGCGACCGAACCAAATCATGCATGCTGCCCAAAAAATATAAATGCGTTTGGACATTTCGTGGACAGAGTGAACGGTGGAGATGTGCTGTCTCATCGCAAGGCGGAGTTGCTCGTCTGATTTTCCTTTACCGTCCTTCGAGGCCATGATGCTGATTATACTGCGAGTCTCGTTGTCGGCGAGAGGCTCCAAATCGTAGTGCAAGAAGACGGAGAAGTTGGATGGGGAGCCGGTGTTATTCCAGAGGAACTGTCCATTATAAAGGGCTGTGATGAGCCCTTTAGAATAGCCAGCGTCGTGGATACCGAGGGAGGTAAAGTGGCGACAGTCCCGGAACACTCACAGGCGAAGATGCTTTTGGCGCCTGGCGCAATGCCCGGCGCAACCTCATCGGAGACAGTGCATATGCCATGTCGAAGGAGGTTGATGGTTGAGGCGTGGAATGTTTTCGATTTATCCTTTTTCTCGGACTCTGATTTCTTTGCCAGATTTAGCTGCTCTTCCTGGATATGTGTAGTCCTCTCGGCGTTAACGTTTGGCGGGTGACAAGATCGATAAATGCAGGGTCAGTGTTGTTTGTAGGAAGAAGTTGGTTTGGTCCTTGAGGAGGATAGAACCGGGAGATGCAGGATGAGTGGCGGAGATTGGTGTTATCGTCGGCCTCGGTGTCATCCGTTCCAATCAAAAGGTGGAAAGGTTTGATAAACTCTTTAATGACACCCCAAATCCATTTTAGAACACCCGTAATGACGTCGATTGCTTTGATTCCATCAAAGTTTGTGTCGTCAGTCTGGTGGAGGTCAAATTCCTTTGCACTTGCGATGATGTGCTTGTAAATGATTGAAGGGTT
>JALLPF010000838.1:0-17444 GCA_036939455.1 Cyclotella distinguenda | reverse complement strand
TTGCAGTGGTGCCGCAATAGGAAATGGCTGGACGGATCCATATTATCAATACTCCGCAGCGGAAGCTGCCTACGGTGCGGGTCTCATTGGAATATCCGAACGTGTTTCTCTGGAGGAAAAGGAGCAAACGTGCCAGCACAATTTGAAATCAGGGAATTATCAATCAAACGTTTGCTTCGAGCTTTTGGATACTGTTACCCAGCAATCGCACGGGGCGAACGGGGATTCAGTGGTCAGTTCGTACGATACCAGGTTGTGGGAGAAAAAGGGAGCGTCGCGTTCGTTCCCCGTGGGGCATAAAGATATTGAGACGTATCTGGGAGGAGTCAGGAGCCAAGCATCTCCACCTCTTGAGATTGATCATCGACAAGTCCTCAAGGCGATTCATGCGACCGAGTCCATAGATGCAAATCAGAAGTACCTGGAGTGCACAGACCCTCCATATTTCGCATTGCAACATCAAGATGGTCTCGGTGTAGTTGACGAACTTGTCAACGTTCTTGACCATGAGTCGAAACCTCACATGTTATTTTTCAATGGCATGAATGACTTAATATGTAACCATGTGGGTAATGAGTTATTTTTGGATGCGTTACCTTGGAGCGGAAGGAGCAATTATATTAAGCAAAATCGCTACACTTGGGATTCGGGTGTTGATCCGTCCAGCAAGGTAAACTACGTGAAAGGGCGCCCAGATGGGTATGTGAAGCAATTTGAAAATTTGACGTTCTTGAAAGTATTGGAATCAGGGCACATGGTACCCATGGATCAACCAAATATTGCACTTGCCATGATCAAATTATTAGTAAACACAAAAGGTGTTTCCAGGGCGGCATTTCTGAGCTCAATGCAAGGTCTAGATCGGGCGAGTCCCTCAAAAGATACGACAATGTGCCATCTAGATGACTGTCCAGAATGCAAGCCCGATTTAACATTCGATACGGCGTCGAGGGTTTCGCGAGTCGACGATGGCTCGGCAACATCCTCGCCATCAGTTTTAATTAACGTGGGTGCCCTATTCTTCACCTTCACATTTGGCGTCTTGTGTACTGTTGTTGTATGTCGGCGTAGAATTCGTAAATTGAGGGAGGACGGTCAAGGGGAGCTGATTGCTCGTGCCGAGAGTGAGTTACAATTGTCGTATCGTGACACCAATGAGGATGCGGAGTTTTCGTAGTTTGATCTACATCATGATGTAGTTAGGATTGAGAATAAGTCTGTAATTTGATTCATTAACTTTTCAAGACCTTATTCCCACCATCTCGGACTTTGTTTCTGCATGGCTCAATTCATCGTGTGCACTGGCTATAGATCCGACCGAAATCGGCTCAGCCACAGAATTACTTTGAACTGAATCCTTCTTTGAGTCATCAGACTCTGATTCGCGTTGTTTGGCTTCCAGCAACGAGTTTTCGATGAATGAATCAGGAATATTTCCACCGAGGACCATCACATGAGCATGGGATTTAGCCACATCAATGTACTACAGTTGCAATTATAGTGAGAAAATAAAAAGAAGCTCTATTCTGCACCAAGATCTGAATTCTTACCTTCTCCGCTTGAATCCGCAGTTTCGCCGTTTCATCGGAACTCAAGTCTCTTAATTTCCTTGCAGGATTTCCTCCCCAAATTTCACCGGATTTCACCACACACCCACGTTCTATAACCGCACCTGCTGCCACAAAGGATTGGTTTTCTACCACCGACCCCGGTTTCAATATGCACCCCATCCCAATCAAGCAATCGTCTCCCACAGAGGCGGAGTGTATATGCGCACCATGACCAACGGTAACGTAGTTCCCTATTGTTGTATGCCCTTCGTAGGATGTCAGAATGCACGAATCTTGAATATTGGTCCCCTCTCCAACATAAATCCCACCACCGTTGGCTCCTCCAATGGTTGGATGACCGATCCCCTGCCCGGCATCCCACAGTCCAGCGTCGTGGATACGTTTCTGTCCTCCCACCGGCAATGCCCTCCACCCCGATTCCTCCTCGGGACTACGAATTGCATTCACCGCATGAGCGGCCACATCCGCTTTGAGCACGGCTTTGTAAAATACGGAACTGTTGGGGCCGAGTTGAACGTTCCCTATCAGAGTAGCGCACGGTGCCAGAAATGCTACACTTGGATCGGTACCGGATGTAATTCCGGGTACCACGGGTTCTCCTCTTCGTAGTAAGCTCATGATGCCTCTATGACGACTGAGATGGTCGTTGAAGCGATAGGGGTCGTCGGGTCCCAGTCGTCGACCCTGATGAGCATGGACCAGGCCACGGACGCCGACTCTGTCTAGCATTTGGCCGGTTTCGCGAAGGGCGCGAGAGAGAACATGTTTGATGACGGCGAGCATTGAGGGCCCTGGCATTGTGGCTGAGTGTTTGAAATAATCTTGGATTTGAGTGCACTCGGTCACAGAGTTGACGGTATCGTGTATCGTATACTTTTATACTACTACTTATACTCACTTATTACAAAGGTATTCCTGACGAAATCGGAGAAGTTTGAATTGTACCTTCTGGTACAAAAAGTAATTCAATTCAGACCCAAAGATTATCCCATCTCAGCGCTTCAACATCATAAATTCATGCATAGGTACATCTCCTCGTCACTCCCACCTACGCTTCCCACACTGACCAATAATTTTATTGTATCCAATGGAGCTACCGTGACTATGGCATCACCGGACGACATGCTCCAGCGACTAGAAGAAGCAGCAGCTACTTCTCATACCATACTACTCGAATGCGAAACCCGACTATCCTCGGCAACAGTGGCACTCGAAGCTACGAAATTAAAGCTGCGTTCACTGAGCCCCGAGGCACAAGAAGCGTTACAGGTCAACGATACTGAACTCCCCGAACGATTAACGGAGAAACTTCTTTCCCAGGAGGAGTATGATGCGGCCAAGAGGAGATGGGAGACGAATCAAAAGTATTTGATCATGTTGAGAGAGAAGATTGCGAAGGAGAGTGTCGTTAGTACAACGTGACAATTAATGAATAATACAAGTACTAATTATAATTGTTTCGCCGAGGGATAAGTAATAATTTATTTATTTGTTACCCCACATCAAAGCTGTGTTTTTACTGAAGTCTCAAAGATGCCAACAGTGACCGCCGTCAATACTAAGGAGAAATTCGTCTCGGGTCACGAGGGAACATGCTACTCTTCCGAATATTGGGCAATCCCAAATAGAGCATGACCACACGTTCGAGACCGATTCCTCCTCCGCCGTGGGGAAGGGCTCCTTTTCGAAACGCATCCAAATACGAAGCAATTGTTTCCACGTCGATACCCCATTCGCGAGCACGCTTCTCCAGAAGTGCAGGTTCGTGAACACGTTGAGCTCCGGAAAGGATTTCTTGTCCTCGGATGAAGACATCGTAGCTGTTGGACAGTTTCGGGTTCTAACGGATGGTTGATGCAAGTTGGAGAAATGGCCTAAGAGTCGATCGTGGCGATGGAGGAGTAAAAAAGAGAGTATACTCGTACTTACGTTTGGGTCGGGCATGGTGTAGAAAGGACGGACCGAGAGGGGGTACTTGTCCATTATAAAAAAGTCGGTCTTGTATTTTTCCTTCACTATATCTCCAAGCTTCTTTTCGTTTTCAGTACTCAAGTCTTCATAGTCATCCTGACGAAGGTGAGTTCGAACCCAAACCGATGACGAGGTGACAGAAATACAATCAGTGCGAGCCATACGTGATAGAAGCTCCCGCGTCCACATTGTACTCACCTGATCCACTCCTGCCTCACGCAATAATTTACATCCAGTGGCATAATCCAACTTGAAAGTCTTCCTCAAATACTCAAGATCGTCGAACCCATGCTGCTCCTTCACCCTAAGCAACTCCTGTGCAAACTGCTCCTTCAACCCATCAAAAATATGCACAAACAAATCCCCAATCACCTCCAACACCTCATCATAATGCTCCATAATGGCCATCTCAAAATCCAACCCGGTAAACTCACACAAATGCCTACGGGTATTCGAATTCTCCGCCCGAAACACCGGTCCAATCTCAAACACCCTCTCAAACCCACCACACGCCGCCGCCATCTGTTTATGAAGTTGAGGACTCATACTCAAACACGCCGGTTTACCAAAGTAATCCAAAGTAAAGACATCCGAACCACCCTCGCTCGCCCCCGATAAAAGCTTGGGGGTATGAATCTCCACAAAGTTTTGAGAGAGGAGGTAGCCCCGGAACAAGGTGCACACCGCCGATTGAATCCGAAAGATGGATTGGTTGGCGGGGGTGCGAAGATCGATCCAGCGGTGATCGAGACGGGTCTCCTGTCCTACCCTTCCTCCCTCCGAGGATCCTGCGGCCTCGTGATCGTAGGCACCCACGTCCGTTTCTCGGGTGGCGTCGGGACGGCAGGCATCTTCCATTTGGAATGGCATGGCCGCCGTGGCCTTGTGGACGCAGTGGTAGCTCTGTACTTTGATTTCAACGTTGGATTGTGTGGCACCCTCGACTGGTTTTTCGGGGACGGTGAGTGTGCCGCGGACGTCGATGATGGATTCTACGGGGACTCCCGTCATGTATTTGATCATGGCGGAGGGGATGTCCACGTCTTGGCCGGTGGATTCGAAGGCGACGCATTGTACGGTGTAGAGTGAGGAACGAAGGACGACGAATGCCCCTTTGCCGACTCCTCTGGAGGTATGGAGGTAGCCCCGGACCAGCACCTTTCGTCCCTCCAACTCTTTCGTCAAATCGCCGATTGGAGTCCATCGATCGGCACCCCCCTCGGTGTGCGCGGCAGATTGCACCATGGGAGCATCTCCAAAGACGTGACTCCAATCCTTATCGGCGGCATCGGTGAGTTTCTCCAATTTTTCTCGCTCTCGTGCTTCTCGTTCCTCGCGTTGTTTCTTCTTTTTTTCCTCCTTGGCCGCTTTTTCTGCCGCCTTTTTGGCCCGTTTGTCCTTGTTTTTCTCGGAGGCCTCCTCGGTGTCGTCCCCCTTGGTCTTTGCGGGTTGATCCTTGGGAGTTCCGTATTCGTCGCCGGTCAGTTGTTTGTATTGAACTTTGAGGTCGAGGAATTGTTGGAGGAGGGGTTCCCATTCTTCTTTGGGTTGTTGGGCTGTTTTAGCATCGCTGATGGAGGATCCGAGACTGGCGATTTGGTGGATGAGTTCGACGATTGTCGGGTCGTCTGCTATTCCTGCGTCGTCTGACATGCTGGGATCTTTATGATGTACTTACAATTATTACTTCAGCTGCAATTGTTGGTGATGAATGAATAATGAAGATCTCGTGAGTTGTGTGAGGTTGTGAGGCTGGTGGCCTTTTTGTGCAACGTTTGACCCGGCCTGTTTTGAGGTACGATAATAATAATATTATAGTAAGTACTTATATATTAAGTATAAGTATTATGACGATATCCTGACCCTGAGGGATGTCGTAGGGTCGGCTTCGGCATGGTTGTCGCACAGTCCAGAGAGCGACACGTAGAGTCGGTTCCGGAGGCATAACAGAATTCATAATAACAAAATAAACTGTTACTACTGCCCATTTTTCATCACACATAAAACACGTCAGAGCAAATTCTCAACATGACGTCCAGTAGCCTTAATAGGAATCAATAGCTCAGTCGATGACGCACTATTCCGCCTTCCCAATATGATGTCATACTTCGTTCACATCTGGCGGAGTTAACGAAACATTCGTTTCAATTAATTATTGATTTCACGACACGGCGGTCAATCAACCCGATCTCTACGGAGCTCGGGCTTCACAAGGCGCATTTGCAACAACAACAACACGTGTTCAAGATGTTGAATCGACATATCCCGCGCGAAAACATTACATGAACCACCTAAATTAATCATAGCATTCAGCCTTCAACGCAGGTATTCCTGACAGCCCAAAGTTAACATCCAGCGTTTATAATATAATAGTATATCAGCAGCGACCAGACACCAGACACCAACAGTTTCAAAATTCAAAGCAGCAACAATGGAACCTCAACCTGCCGAAGAAACAATTCCAACGGACGCAGCAAGCGATTGCGCCGTAGGGGGATCCGTCGCACTCCCCCTACCAATCGAACGCAACGCCTCCTCCCAAGGAGACACTCAATCCCTTCCCAATCTCCCCTCAAGCGGCATCTCCATAGCGGCAGTCGAAGGCCAAGCAGTCGAAGGAGAAAACAGCATCGTCAGCTTCGGCATCAACTTCAACTTCGACAGCACGTGCTCCCGGTCTCGCAAGGACCGAGGCGAGAACACCCCCCCGGAAAATACGGCCGCCCGATCGCATCCCGCATGGAACGCGTCCAAGCGCAACCGACGTCGGAATCCCAATCAGCAGGCTGAAGAAGGATCGGCCAGTTCGAGCGATAGCTGCGAGAAGGATTATAATAGTGGGGGGAGCGCGGCTTCGGGATCGGGGAATGATGGGAGTAGTGGGGGGAAGAGTACGGTGTCGAGTTTGACGACTAGTTCGAATCAGGGGTGGATGGCGACGGGTGAGTCGAAGGAGGGGAAGGGTGGTTCGGGGGGAGATCAGAGGGAGGTTGGTGAGTTCGTTGGATGATCATCGCACTGTACCCATGTCGTTCCATTTTTGACGATTTTTATAATATTTTCGGTAATGATCGAATATGAGCTAGATCCCAATTCCAAGGCTGCCAAGAACGATGGGGCCATCTCAAGCGGTAAAAAGCGAAAGAAGGCTCCCAAGTCGTCTAATCAAGCTAGCCATGGCAACAGGGCTGAAGGCGATGCTGCCGACAACGATGAGGACAGCACAGGAGGATACAACACGGATGAAGAACAATGGGGGGTCAAGATGAAGAAAAAATCCAATGGAGGAGGAGAGACCGCTATTGTACACAAGCAGCATCATGTACATACTAATATGAATGGCTGTGATCCCTCCACCTTGACGAGGTCTAATGACAATAATATTGGAGGTGTGCCATTCAAGCAGGCTCGATTTTCTATAGATCAGCATCCTCATCCAAGAACAGTGCCTGGGACGGAATCATCGACTCCAATGGCCATGTCTTCTCTTTCATCGGATACCGCCGCACCCATGGTGACATCCTCCAGCGGGAGAAACTCCCAACCTTATACCACAATAGCCGGGCTCACATCCTCATCAAATAATCACGGCGCATCGCCTGCACCGTCTTCATCAGCACTAGACAACGTCCGTTCCACCTCCGGACGCGGATCGAGCGGCAGGCACCATTCCGCCACATTGGATCCACGAAAACGAGAGGAACGAAATGCACGCGAAAAAGAGCGAAGTTGTCGCATCGCCCAACAAATCGACGAGCTGCGAAATTTATTGTCACGAGGGGGTGTCATCGTTGCCAAAGGGACCAAGAGTTCGGTATTGGCGGAAGCGGCGACTTACATCAACGGTTTGCAACAGCAGCAAATACAATGGGAAATGGAACGACAATCCCTCATTCAACAGGTGCAAGAAATTGAGACCAGTACCACATTAGGTGTGCCCAGTCCACTCCAGCCTTCGCTGTCGATGGACAGTCGAATACCCATGTCTTCGATGAATCCGCTTTTGCAACTTCGGAATCGGTCAAGTTCGATCGAGCCGAATGACTACAAGTTCATCTTTGATAATAGTTCCGTTGGAATGGTGAGGCGCTGTCCTACGAAACTCATGCGTGTAGCAATGACTATTTCATGATCATTCAATATCTAACCCGTGAATCATTCCCGATACCAGGCAATAGCCTCAATGGGCGGGGCATTCTTAGACTGCAATGAAAACTTTTGCAAGCTCTCTGAATACTCCAAAGAAGAAGTATGCTCCGTGACAAGATAGTCACTCCCATGATTCCAAGTCCGGCCACCAATCCGAAGTAGGGATTTGAGACGACTCAGCGAAAATGTCCTCGTTAAGGTGAGGTTTCCCAATGGTCTTTATGTCAGCTGGCATTGCAGGTTTTATCGGGGAGCTGATTCTCTTTTCAAGTAGACCTGCGTGTAGGCATCATCATAAGCATCAAAAATAATGTAAAGTAATAATGTTGTCTGCGACCGACAACGAAAAACTCTACGAACATACCTTCCCAGTCGAACCCAGTGAAGAAGATATGCATTTTGATGGCTCGGATTCCAACTTGGTTGCGTCCTATCCTTTGGGCTTGATCGTTAACGAGAAGTTTGGCAATCAAATCTCTTAGACCATGACTGAAATGAGCAGGAACGTCTACGTATTCATATCCTTGTAAGATTTTCTAAACAGAAAAATAAGAAATCAGATGTCAACCGGAAGTGGAATAATTAGACCGAACAAATAATAAGTCGGTCTCTCGACACATACCCGTTGGCGTCTCAATTGATGGTTTGCGTAGAATGGAGCGCATCCGTTTGTTAACTCAAAAAGTAGTACCCCAAGACTCCAATAATCTACAGCCCAATCGTGGCCAGTTCCACGAAGGACCTCGGGCGCTAAGTAATCAGGAGTGCTGGAACAAGTCTGATGAATCGCAGAAATGGCACGACAAAGATCATCATCATTACATATATTATTCTCACCCGCATAGTGTGTATGTGTGGCCTTCATCAATCTCCTTCGCAAGGCCGAAGTCTACAAGGATACCAAAGCCATTCTTATCGAGAACAATATTCTCAGGTTTAAGATCACGATAAGCTATCAACATGGTATGGAGATGCTCGAATGCAAGAACGACAGATGCTGCATAAAATCGTGTCTTGTCCTCTGAAAATCTTTTCCATTTCTTGAGATAGTTCATTAATTCACCTCCCGGATGAAGATCCAACAGAAAGAAGAGATAGCGATTATCCTGCATAGCACAGTGAATGTTAAGAATATTTGGGTGTTCCAATTGCTTCATGATGCGATATTCGTTGAGAACGTGCTCAGTCTGGGACTTCGTAATGATGAAATTCTTGCTTTGGGCTTTCAAGGCGAACAACTTCTTGTTCTCTTTCGACTGAACTAGAAACACTTTACCAAACGCACCTGAAGCAAAATGAAAGCATCAAAACAAAAGGATTTATCGTCGATAGGTACATGACCGTTTGAGCACAAGAGTATGGACGCACCTCTACCGAGCGCGTTGAAAAATGATAGCTGATTAAGAGTAAGGTCGTATCGTCGATCAACTGCTATGGTAGTCTTCGCATGAGAATAATTGTCTTTCAGCATGCTTCTGGTTATCGATTGCCCATCGAGCGCGTCTTGCATATTTCCTATCATGGTTTCAAAGTCCTTGCGAGTCAAAAAATATAGAGTTACGGGAGATGAAGCGATGAATGTATGCTGGGAAGCCATGGTTGTAAGCAGTGCGTTTGTACCAAATGACTGTTTGCTATGGATGCAGCCAACCTTTTGATAATTGCCCCACTGGTGCATATCAACAGTGCCGCTACAAACGATGTATAACGTGTCGTTCATTTCACCTTCGCGAACAATTACACTTCCTCTCTCATAATGGTCAGTCTTTATTGCAATTGATAGATCTTCAATCTGTGATCCATCAAAAATATCACTGAAATGACGACCACGAATTTCGCAGTTTCGCAGAAAATCCAGTTTCTCCCTTCTTAGTTTGTACCTAATGTATCCAATTAAGAGACGATAATCCTGCCGTTTGAGAGTCCATAAGCCTGCGTCAGTGGTGGCAGTGACAGAGGCGGCCCTTGGGGAATCAAAAATAAGAGCCCCTTCTCCAAAAGAACTACCACTGGAGTAGTCTCCAATTTTCATCTTTTTACCCGACTTGCTCTCACCCGCAACTGCATTGATGGAGAGCTTTCCATATTCAACAACGTAAAACTGATCTCCCCGATCTCCCTGTTTGATAGCGCAGTCTCCAGCACTAAAAGTAACCGGCTTAAAGAGATCAATTAGCTCAACTAATTCTTCTTGTTCTTCATTTTCAAATAATGGATTTGATCTCATGGCATTTAATATTAAAGCCCTGACTTCATCTGATTTTGGGTAAGATTCCTTCTGGTATTTGGTAAAATCCTGATCCTGTTTTTCATATAAAGCGCCACGATCTCCCTCGTCATAGACTTCCGCACCAATGTCAGTGTTGGCGTCGTTTTCGCAAGAGACTGATGCGACACTGTCTAAAAATTGCTTAGCAAACTTCCTTACTGCTTTAATTTCATCTTTGGCCGTTGTGATCTCAACGACGTCAGACGCATCTACTGGTTTATGTTGAACTAATTCAGAAATCAGATCAGCGGGAGTTTTTTGTCTATCGATCTGAACGAAAAGTGGAGAATCAATGAATTAGAGTTGAAAGAGGACCCAATTGCAAACGTCGAGTTCGGGGGGTTGCTTACATCATAATCCACTTGAGTGACTGTCTGGTAAAGGGGCGACTGAAATCTGTCATCTGTCAATAGAAAAAAATCTGTGTCTGGAGAAAATGATCAAATACCAACACTCACCTCATGAGGTTTTGGAGCGTGTGGTGCGGGTTTTGGCTTGGCCGCAGATAAATTGCTTGAGGAGCACCCCATCGTTGACTTAAAAACAAGAGCGGCGTTTTAGGTGCATGTTGTGGTTGAAAGAGTGAAAGCTGCGGAAGGCTATACTTTACTTATACAAGTACTCTACTTTTTTGGAAGGTATCTTTCAGATTCTAAAATCTACTCCTACCGACTTAAAGCTGTTTTTTTTTCGGTATAGTAGGTACTTAGAGTAAGAAGAAGTGTCGTTTAGAGGTTGACACTGGGAGGTCGAAGATTCGACAGGATGCAACGAAGACAGAAAATTCAGAGAGACTGCGTGAAATGCACAATGAAATTTTGCCTCACATTTTCTGGCTCGGTCTGAGCTCATTCGACGGCAAATAACGCACCAACTGCAACCGCCATGTATTGAACTCATCCGCAGAGCAACAAATCCATCTGAAGCATTTTCGCTAGTCAAAGGCCTAGTTAAGTAGGTTATCCTGGCAGCGCTCCTTTTCGGACCTACCCGAAGGAAACTCGCGGATGTACTCCTTTGTTGATGCCCTTGGCTTTGAAATAGAACCTCCAGAAAAGCTCCGCACAATCACGACTTCCACTCAAAGCTGCTTCCTTGCCCGCACGAATGCTACAGAAATCACCATTTTTCCTTCGAACCTTGGTGGCACCCTCTTCCATCACCACCACAAAATCGTCTCCCTAGTCGGAGGCGGCCCTACTGCCGCCTGCTTCCCCATCGACTCAAACTCCCTTTGCAACGACTGCACCTCCCCATGCCCTTGCCAGGAAGACATCATTGCTGCCACCTCCCTCGAGGCCTTTGTCGCTCTCATTCCTTCCAACCTTTACTACTTCACGGGTTCTACTGTCATTCTTCTACCTCCCTTCCTCGCTGCCTCACTCCTCTCCCTCCAGACAAAGGACCTCTTCACCCTTTTCTCCCAGATCATCACTCTCTCCATCGCCTTGACACAGCTCACAATGGCATGCCCCGTTTACCCTCGCTAAAGCTTCCCTTCTCACAATCCCCATCCTCGAATGGATTTGGGGAGTCGTTGCCGATGTTGTTCCCACACTCTCCTTCTCCATCGGTGCCAACGATGCCGAGGCGAGCTGTACCGTTCCTCCCGTCACCGCGAGTGCATCTCAGGTCATCTCATTCCTCCGGCCTTTGCCGCTTTCCCGGATTTCCCTCCACCTCCACCTGTTGGGGATGGAACGCCGAGAACACACTCCAGCATGTTGCCACTGCCACGGACCGCCAGACAGCCATCCTAGCCCAACAGACCAAACACATGGCTCGTCAATCTGATAACGCTGACGAAGCTAGATGCATTCAGCAGCAACATTTAGCTCTCGAGGTAAAATCTGTCTCGGAGAAAACTGACAAAACTCACCGTTTCCATTTGGATATCATCAAAATGCTCAAACTAGGCGCTTCAAAGTTCTAGGAGGAGGTCGTCGGAGACGAAATATGCCCTAGCGCCCTACGCCTTTTCAACTGTGAAAACGTTGGAAACATGGAAACTGAATACAAGGCTCAGTTTCGTNAGTTCTAGGAGGAGGTCGTCGGAGACGAAATATGCCCTAGCGCCCTACGCCTTTTCAACTGTGAAAACGTTGGAAACATGGAAACTGAATACAAGGCTCAGTTTCGTTAATTCAGATTCACCCGTGTCAAGTTCACTGAAGGACTCCTCACCTCGCTACACCAAGGTCACTTCGGTTGGTCCGAGGACATGACGCCAAGCAACTTCTCAATCTTTACACACTCAAAGCTCGAACCTCTGGATAGCTCCCAATCAAACCGCCACATGGTTCTCTACCTCCTCTCGAGCACGGTAAAAGTAAATCTATGGAGGAATCAAAAAGTCTATTAAACAATTGGTTATGATCCCTTCAACTTACCTTGAATCTTCCACCAGATCAAGATTTTTGGCACAGCATGCCAAATCTGGTTCGGTCTTGGAAGTATAATTGAATTCTCCATCCGGCAACTTACCACTTTGATTGAAGACAACGACGAATTCTTCGACCTACAGATCAGCTTGGACAAGGAATTCATTTCGAAATTCTTGTATCAGGTTGACTACACACTCCAGCTATTCCTTGCAAAATGCATGAATGCAGAAGGCAGAGACATTACCTGAACGTTACCTTGACTTCTCCTCCCTCGTCGATTCTGTGGTCCAGAACAGGTTCTTCGGTAGCCTCCCTTCAACCTTCAAGTTGACTGCTCCGACTCCAGCACCCACCCAACACGGCAATGGTGCACAGGACCAGCGCAAACGTGCCAAAAACAACACAACAAATAAGCCATCCGCCAAATGGACGGAAGACAGAAGAATCAATAACACATCTCCCGTGCCGGGGTTACTCCTTGGGCCGAAGAAGGAATGGACCCTGTTCACTGGAAAGCTCTCCAGGGAACGCCCCCCTTGGGGCTCATCCAATATGTGCGCACAGTGGTTCCTCCGCGGGTACTGCTTCCCCGGATGCTTTTGCTCGACAAGTCACGTAGGCGCGGACAAAGTGAGCCCTGAGAGTATTCAGGAAATGAAAGTTTGGATCAAGAAGTGCAAAAAGGTCGGTACAAACAACTGAATGACCGGGCCGGGGCCTAGCGGTGCCTGGCCAAACGCCAAACCCAACTTCACACAACCATACCACAACACAGCGACACCTCCTCCATTCCGATCAAATCGACTTACCTTCACTCCACCTCCACGAAAAGATATCCCTCCGTACCAAAAAGAACGATCAGGAAAAACATTCACAACTCCCTCACCTTCCAAGAACCCAACACAATGCCTCCGGACACCAGAGAATCATCCCCAGTTCACGCCCCCAATTAAAACACCCCCGACTGCTCCCAAAACAACTCCAGGGCTAGCCACCCCCACATCCATCCTACAACGATGCTCTCGCACATGAGACGGGGACACAACTGCCGCCGCCTCCACTCCTCCGTCTCCTGTACGCGACAACTACAAGGATATAATGGGTAAGTCTGTCCAATTTGTTCAACATGGCGTCGGCGACTTCGATAAGACAGCGTCAACACCTCCACAACAAAGTGCACTACAACATCTATACAAACGTGCACCAACATGCCGAGCTTCCAAACAACACAAGAGGCCCAGATAACAACACGAGACTCCCATATGACAACATATCACCTTACCCGGCGACAGCACTAACCACAGTTGCGACACCAACACATATACCTCTTTCCTCACGGGATGAACCAACCACACATTTACCTACACCGACTCTAGCCAATGGAGTTTGCCCCCAATGGCCTCCACCAAACATATCCGCCATCATATGGGACATCGTCTCACATACCCCACCTGCACCGACAAAACCACTCTTCTCCTTTGAGGCATCACTGGAGGTAGCAGAAAAGAACTTTCTCATCCTAAAGAGTTTCGGATTTGACCTCGAGAAGGCGATCACGGCACAAGCTGGCTCACCTGTTGGCTATGGTTCGGAGTTCCGTTCTGTCGACACACTGGGTATGATCTACTCTTCAAACCCGAACTGGGGCCGAATGTCCGAAATCCTACGCTCCGGATCTCCTGGCCACTGACACCACTATCAGAGGACGAGAAAATCTCCAACTTATCAGACGCCCTCGCCTCTGGGAATCACAAAGGGGCCGTCAAGCAACAAAGACTTCTTGAGTCACTTGTCAGAAAGGACATCACTCATGGACATGGCTTACGTCTACCCCTCACAAAACTTTCCTCCATCCCAGGGGTCTGCCTTGCTCCTTTAAATATACAAGAGCAGAACTCCATCGACGAGACAGGCCGCATTGTCTCCAAGAGCAGGCTGACACACAACCAATCATGGAAATGGGGTCGGGGACGTCAGTCAACAACAGGACAAGAAAATGTGAGCTCTTACCTTGTCTATTCGGCTACGCGCTCAGGCGAATCATCAACTGGTCGGTAGCCACCCGTTTTGAACACCCTACTGTGTGGATCTACACATCAAAGATAGACTTCAAGTCGGCCTATCGACGCTGCCGTCTCCACAGCACTACCGCCATCCAAACCTGCACACTTCCACAATCAGGATTCGCCGTCGTCGCACTTCGTCTCACCTTTGGCGGATACCCGGGACCAAATGAGTGGGGATGCCTGTCTGAACCGATATGTGATCTAACAAACGCCCTACTTCACAACAAATCCTGGGACCCCAACACCTTGTTCTCCCCTGACTCTCTCCTTGTCCCTCCAAGAAGATTGCTCCCCGAGTCAGTCCCATTTGGACCTGGCCACCGGCTTATTGTTGAGTTAAAAGGGAGTGAAGAAGGGTTGGAGGACATTTACATTGATGACCTGATAGGTCTCACCGCGGACCTACCGAACTCTTACAATTGACTACGCCTTGAACGGGCGGCACTCATTGCGATCCATGCCACCGCCCGTCCCCCACATGCTGACGAACCGATACATAGGGAAGCCATGGCCGCTCTCAACAAGCTTGCAGCGGAAGCAGGCCTCAATAAAATAAAGAATATCCTCGGATGGGCATTCAATTCCAGGAGACTCACTATATCACTTCCCAACAACAAATTCTCCGCTCAGACGCACGATGCATCAATGATAGCCAGAACCGGACGAACTACGCAGGGACACCTGGAAACAAATATAGGGCAAAGGGTACATCTAAGCCTGGTTCTCCCCATGGTGAACCACTTCACTAGCCGTCTCCGTCACTCCCTAAACGTATCAACCGCGAAGAAATTAGGTAAACACAGAAAGATTTACCTCTCATCCACTTGCATTGATGACGTCCACAGCATGATGGTGTTCATGACCACGGCAAACCGAGGCGTCCACATGGCCTCCATCGCTTACCTCTCCCCTTCGATGGTCAACCGCAGCAACTCATGCCCATTGGGGCTCGGCGGTTGCAGCAACCGGGGTCGAGCTTGGAGGTGGCAGATCCCGCCTGACATCCTGTTTCACGCATCAAACAATTTATTGGAACACGCTGCAGCAATCATTGGTCCGTGGATTGATGTCATTGAACTCACCTTGCCCACCGGTTCGTGCGTCCTTTCCATGACAGATTCAACGACTTCCGACGGTTGGAGCCACAAGTCCAACTTTAAAGAGGAGGATGAGTCGGATCATGAGGCACGTGCCAGGACCACCGTAGCAAGGCAAGAGGCTACAATAATGATGAACAACGACATACGACAAATAGCCAGTGGTTCCGTCTTGGTCATGACATCCCACTAGATACCCGACTTGGCCCTTGGAAAAAGACGCCACGGCATCTCATCTACGATTGCTACAGCGCACCGGGACGATTATTTCAGATGAGACGAGAGACCCAAGAAGTTGGTGTCGCGCAATATTTTGAGGTATTCGATGAGGACGACCTTGGGAACCACTTTACCCCAACATTGACTACCATTCAGACACCACCGGATGATGAACTTTCCACCCAAAGAGAACGAACATACCCTGCGTATGATATTGCGTTCGAGGGTGACAGCGAGAAACGGATGCCAGCAGAACCCGCCACAATTACTAATGAGCCATTGCTTTGGGAGGCGGACCGTCTTATTCTGGTGTCCGACAGATCTTTTGATTCAATCAACTTTCGTGCGGGATTTGCTTGAATACTTGCAGCCCCAGACAACTTTACATCAATTATCCGCTTCTCTAAACCTCTCAGATCGAATAGGTACATGTCACCGATCAGAGTTGGCAGGTCTCCACAATGCACTCCACTATATCTAGGTGAACAACTGGGGTAGGAAAAACTCGAGATCTACTGCGACAACAGCGAAGCGGTACGCCAACTCAACAAGACCTGAGATTCACCTTTGGAGCAACAGAACTCTGAAATGGACTTGATCAAGTCCTCCCACGAATGCCTCCAAGCGTTCCGGGAATTTTCCATCACGCACATCTACGGACACCAAGATGATGGACGCTCCCTCGCTAGCCTCCTATTCCAAGTCCAACTCAATGTCAAATGTGATACCATGGCCAAAGATGCCATGCGGAACAGACTCCCAGAAGCTGACCCACTACCAACACCAGGAGCGGGCGCACTTTTGATTTTGGAGAACGATTTGGTTACCACCAAGATGGCCGAACGGATCCAACTCGCAGGACAGAGACCGGCAATACTTCGATATGTCCGGAAAGAGGTTCATTGGTCGACCCAACAGTCTGTCAGGAAGTACATTGGCGCAGTATTGGTGCCGCAAAACGACGACACAAACTGTACACCTCCATCCGCACAATGACGATGATGTGTGGTTGGTTAAACATTGGTAGACGAAAGATTTTCCTTGGAGAGGATGGCACGTGCCCATGCTGCGGAGAGGCACAGGAGGACCAACTCCACTTATACAAGTGCATCAACCCACGGATGACCACGGCATTTTTCGAAGCCTTAGAAATATTGAAGACTACAATGCACAAGGATCGCATTGCCCACCCCATCTACATGGGTTGTATTACTATGATCAGCGATGCGACTGGGCGGGAGATACCTCATTGCTACGAATTGGCGCCAAACAGCCCGCAGGTACAATCAGCAAGAGTTAAACAATTGGAACTGTGCTCCTCCGAGGATTCCTACATGGATCATGGGAAGTAGCACTGACCCAAATTAAGTTAGCACCAGTGCTCAAGCCGGACAGGACCCCACTAACACAAAAGACACCTACGGACCAAATGGTTACGATGGTACAGGCCCTCTGGACACTCTTTGAGACACCGTGGGCCACACGGAATGATATCTTACATTCGGAGAGCAACGCTCTCCTTCCAATGATCGAGTCACAAACATTGGACGCCTTGTTGGACTTTCGATGGAACCAAACCCCCTGGCTATGTGCGACAGACAGGAGATGGATTGACTACAGTGATGATGAAATAAGGCATTGGCACCGGACCAAGAAGAAAGCAATCTTGGACGACCTGGAAGTTTTAAAGCAGGTCTATACTGACGAACTACGTCTTG